>DWQX01001901.1:0-24663 GCA_018245475.1 Pharmacophagus antenor
AAGGGGAAGAAAGAATATGAAAAGTTTCTTTGTTCAATCTCCGGACGTTGACGCACAATCCTTTCCGCTAACTTATTTAATATAACTACTTTACAACATTTTTATATTAGTACACGGCAAATATTTGGCAAGGATATTACATACGTAAACAATATTAAAGTTGTTATGCCAGCGAAATAAATCATTATTAATTCAACGTTTAGTCAATAAATGTGAGTAATAAATATAAACTTTAACTAAGTTTTCAAAACTTTATGCGTATTTTTTTTTTCAAATTTTTTTTTTTACATTTCATTAATAACGAGGAAAAGAAGCTTTGAAATAGTGTTTGAAATATTACTTTTGGCAAAGAAGCACAGTAGACTTTGTCTTAAAGTAAAAACACCTTTTCGTCAATAATAATAACAAACTAACATATTTTAGAAATATTAAGAACAAATTGTTGGAACCATCGAATATTCTACAAATTGCTCCACATATGACATTTACTTTAAGATATTTTCTATAATACATTTTACAATACGATTTTTAACGAATGACTTATTTCAATAATTAATAATATAATGAAAGATTATTATTTTCTTATTTGTCATAAATAGACAAAACTACTATTTACCAAGCGTAACAGAATATAATATACATTTCCGCAAAGTAATGTTCGCTTTAGAGTGATTTCTACGGTTTTATTTTCGCCTTGAGAAAACTGAGTTTACGCCTCTTCATCCCACAATTCACATCTGTACCGAATAGCTCTTACAGCTCCATAGTACCGAAATGGACGAGACAACTGGTTGAAAGTTCCTCAATTTTGTGACGAAACGTAGAAACTACCGAGAAAATATCGCTCACCTTGCCACGTAAATAGATAGCTTAAACTTAGAGCAGTGTGATTGAATTTAAATTGGGTTCACAATCCGCAAGGAAAGTAGACAAATGCAATCTCCGAGTGTTCTGTTAAAAGGTACACGCCAGATGTCGCGGTTTACGAATTTTGTCGTAACTAAAAGCTCCGTTTGGAATTAAGGGCTCTTCGTAAATTTCAGTTATTCGACTGAAATGTTATTCCAACTTCCTGCGGTTAGATAACTTTGAATATTGCGGATTTTAGTTTTGTGTTAGAGATTTTATGTAATGCGCAGATTAATATAAACATGTTAATTCCAATTTATTTTTCTTTATCGTCTTTTAAATAATTACTATTAGTTCAAAGTCACTAATGATGATAATTAAGTATAACCCACTAACACTAGTTTTAAAATCTATATTCTTTTTTTTAGCCTAATCTTGAAGGATTGTATTTCATATACAAAAATTATAGGCCCTTTACACTTTTTTAAACTTACAATATTTGAACAATACTCTTTAATAAGAAATATGAGCACAATAAATAAAAAACATGAAAAAGAGTTTTACCAGATGTTAGGTCTCTTTTCTGAATAATTTAAATAAAAATGAACGCCATCGCCTATAACTTCCGTTTAACGTTAGTATGCAAAATTAACATAGTTCCGGTTTTTCGAAGTTTACGATTGAAATAACTAAAGATATTAGATTTAATATCTTATTCAAGGCAATACACGCAATTTGTGTATTTATTTGTCTTACTAAGTAAACATTCTTACTAATGCATTTGTAGTGATGATACATTTCAAAATGAAAACTGTAATTAATATGTAGGTACTGTACATAAAATTTTTTAATTAATTTTATTTTTATTAAACTTATTCTTGTTTTGAAATTATTTCTGCATATTCAATTATTATAACATACATTTATTTAGACAATAACAAAAGGAAGTACGATCTAAGAATTTATTATAATGTACATATATAAAACTAATGCTGTCTGTTTTATTCCTTTCATGTCTACTCCGGACGCTTTGCATGGAAAACAGGTTAGTAAATAATTTCGCTTTGATAGTTTTCCTGCTTGTTTCCGTAACGGATACGTTGATACATTTCTTATGTACCCTCCACATCATCTTCCGTTTTATAGTTTTTAAAATTCGTAGTTTATATCATTTTATTTTAGTAAAGCGAAATGTGTTACAGTTTTTCAATTTTCTTTTAGGAATCATTAGGCTCTGGAATAAACCCTAGCGATATTCCAGAGAACTGCAGTAAGGCGTGATTTGGTTTCTCTGGGATCGGAAACGTGCTGATGATGACTTGACTATTTGTCATAAACTTGTTTGCCACCATAGTAGCATGAAAAAAAATTTCATAGGCCTATATTACAAACGAATTATGTATATAAGCAAATTAAAACATCAATCAAACATTTCTGATAATAATAATGAACACAAATATTCTCGTTAATTAAATGTACACCATGCTTCATACGTTCGATGCATTGAATGAGCAAATTACTTGAAAACTCACCCACGGTCTCATTGTAGTTGGACCAAATGTATTGTGAAACAACAATACCGGGGGAACCCAGGTACCCAACCCACCAATTACAGCGTATTGTTGGAAAAAAACTATCTCGGAGACACTTTTGAACATGTCATTCACGATAACTCACCGCTGCTCTAAAATTTCTAGTATACGATTGTCAATCACTTCTAAATTAAACCTTATCTCTATTAGTATAAGGAAGAACTGGACACGTACTGATATTTTGTCATTCTCTCAAAAACTTTTGTGTTCGAGTCCTTTAGCCTGTCACATATCCTCTCTATTGTAATTTTTTCTACAATGGCCTCGAATCTATTGCATTTTGAATTCGCTTTTTAGCAAAGAGTTCACGTAAGTACACCTGCTTTAAAATAAAAGTCCCGGTTTCAAGAACCAATATTTTGTATAGTATCATCTCATAAATATGTGACAGAAATAAATATCTATATTTATAGATAATGTAAGTTGTAATTGTGTATGTGGGTTCTCTATACTAAAACACCGACCGATCCCCGTGGCATTGTTCTTTACCGCTTGCCTTGTAACACGAAGGTCCCTCGTTTGATTCTGCGGTCTTATGAATAGTTTAGTTTAGGTGGCGATATATTAGTTTGGACACGCCTAAATAGCTGCGACTCACAATGTCAATGTGCCGCGATAACATCATTACTATGTTCCCGAAGAGTCGAATAGTTTCGCTGAGCACGTTTAACTATCATAAACTCATTATCGCGGGTTTTTTTTTATAAATAGCATTATTCCATGGTTGGCACCGGATTGAGTTGTAACCCCTTTCAATACTGCTGTAAATATTTCTATGTCGTGGTACCAACTATGATACAGTCAGTTATAGAGATAAATATTTCATAAACATTGGATAGCGTTTGACAGTCTCAGCTATTACAATATATTAAATAACATTTAATATAACCATACATGTAACATGCTATATCCATAACCTTTTTATGATACGTTACCACTACTTATAAAATACATTTTAAACATTTTATTCCATATATCTTTCTTATATTATGTAATGTTCTTTTACATAGCATTACATACATTCTTCACGCGACAATTGGCCTCTTACCGTTCTTTCCTCCAGTGGTTGCCTAAGTAAGGCAAATGAAAATGTGCAATTCCGTCACAATACTCCTTTGTGCAAAGTATGAGACGACAGCGACATTAAATCCTTTCGCGACCCAATTTTTTCTCACTTAGCGAACACAAGAAAATCGAAACTAGCATAAATGTTAGATAAAATGTAAGTTATATTTATGTAAAATGAATCACTCTTCAAAATTGAATAACCATTCTTTACATAAACGAGATAATAAATTATCCCGGACTGGTACGTATTTGGATGCAATTTTGCCGAGCAAAGACGTTAACTCATTCGTTTTTCGATTTAGAACATATCCTATATAATGGAGAAAAGCTGTACGAGATCTCATGTTACGGCTAGGAGTGATTTACACGTTGACTTGTAACGTTTCAAGTTAAATCGGAACGCCCCTCTGGTCAAGGGTTTTTGGAAGAAAATTTGTGTCTTTGACCACACTATTAAAGAACTTATTCTCGTATTTTATTTGAACATTTCAGTTATAAAAATACACTTAATGAGCTTTTATTAAGCGATGAGTATTATCTATAAATATGATGTAGCAGATGAATCATTGTTTTTAACAAACAATTTTGAACAACAAATTCATTTCAAAATACATTGTACAGTACACTCCAATACCCTGCAACTTATATGTATAAATGATACTGCCTTAAACTCTACTTATGTATGCAAATGACCATACAAAATAACAAACTTCGGTATTTTTTGGAAACATAGATGGATGCCTCGACTTAAAAAACGGTTTTCAGAAGAAAAAAATATATAATTAACTACACTCAGTTGTTTCTTTGATATGTTGGGTGTGGCTTTTACGTGTATCAATTTAAAATCACTCTTTAAACATTAAAGAACGAAACCACAAGTGGCCCTAATTAACTAAATCGCATTGGCTTAGTTAACCAATTTAATTTCCGTTAGTTGCCATTGTTTTAAACATTTCGGAGACGACATTTCAAAGCAAACATTTCGGAAACGTGTTCAAAATATTCGTACATTTATTTGAATATAAAGTCCTACCCTTTGCATCCAAATCTTGTTTTATCGTATGTCCTTCTCGATGTCTATGTCGGAAGCCCGATCATTTATAACCGTCGTATTTATTCCAACACAATGGCCGCTGCCACCTCGGTTCACATGTCGGACCCCTCTGTAATTAAAAAAAAGACTGACGAATAAGACCGGCGATTTTTATCGCTCGCCGAATCGTATATCCGAAGATACCTCGTAGGCGTTCTTCACATCGCCTCCTTTTCTCCCACATTGTATGATAGATTAACCATCTCTATCGGTCGCACTTTATACTATTTCTCTTTTCATTAAATCAACTCGTAATTGTTTATAATTATAATTCATTTAAATTTAGAAAAAACCCGCTGCCGCATCTTCGTTTTGATACTGTAATGGCCCTGTGAGAATTTGATACTTCATCTCTTTGATACGAGTTTATACAGGCCTGAATTATGTTGCGTTTTATAATCCTCTGTACGACCGCAAATCGACCTTATGTCGTTAACAATAACGGCGTGTCCGTACTTTTTGAAATGGACGAATATGATCCATGTAGAACAGCGGTTTAGAGATCGTAAATCGAAATCAAGAACTCGACGGTGACAGAGTTTTTGTTTGAACTTTACTGGTTTCGTGACGATAGAACTTTATACGGTCTTAATTATTGTTATAGTCGTCTTGAAGTTGAGATGGCGTGATAATTATCATAATTGTTGTTCATTTCTAAGAAATTGGTGGATTTTTAAAAGATTCGGTTATCTTTGTAATGTATATTTTTAGAACAACACGATAAAATTTAAACTTTTTACACTTCAAAAAAATATAACAGCACTTTCATACTTTCTTTAGATTTCTCCGTACAACAAATGATACTATGATATGATACAATCCAAAATTAATGTGATTTGCTTATGACGGACTAACAATAATTACATATAACTTTAATTCATGATCGTAACATAAAAACACGTAATTTTAATAATAATTTTTCCTAGAGTAAGATCTGCAATTATAAAATTCTTCAAAATATTAGTTGATAACGTAATTAAACGTTCCCACTCCCGTCGGAGATAATCTTTGACGTAAACCGTAAGGTCAAAATATCTTATACCATTAACGCTTTTGATAAAAGTTTTGACTAGGTAATTACTTGGGAAATACGTATAGATATAAATAATATAGACAAATGTAAACCGTTAGTCGATTAAATAAACAATTTTGATAATCAAACGAAGAGGTTACGATTGCTTTTAATTAAACTTGTAATTTGAATTTTAATCTCATTTATTTTATTTTGTACAATAGTATCTTGAAATAGAACTATTGAGAGATGTACACCGATATTGTTGATCGAATTTGTTACATGGAGATAAAAAATATTTCCACTTTAGTAAAAAAAACATTAACGACATAATATCGAAACCCTACAGTAAAAACAATTATTGGAGTTATAATTTTAATTAAAATGTGATATATAACTATATAACGTGCTTTTAATGTTAAGAAATTACATTCTAATGTCCATCGGTTTTTTCTGTAGTGGTCACATCTCTGTACCGCCATCTACTAACAAGTGCAGACAACGCTACATTATAGTTACAGTAAGTGTCGTCGTTAATAAATTTAAACGTTTTCTGAAACATATTTTTTGTATTATATATAATTATTGCTCAGATGACTAAAGGAAAATGATTCGAAATCAATTGCTCTTAATGAATAGTGCACTTCGTAATTTGTAAATACGACAAAAAGACAAACCCATCTTGTCAGTTCTTGTCAGAGTTTCTTGTCAGTTCTTCACAAAAGAAGGCGCGCGAACTGAAAGTAGTTATATTATGACTGAAATGATTTTACAATTCTTTTATATTAAAAAAATTTAAATTTGAGTTTTAATTTTAATTTATCACTGTCATCTGACGAACCGGTGAACACGATAATCAGCTACTGTCATTTGATTTTTGTCGTAATGTATATTTTAACTTGCTCCAAATATATGATAATAAAGCTACTATAATTATACAGACCATGTTTAAATAATATTATCTGTTTCTCGAAAAATAAACATCACGATTGTACGGAAACCTACGTTCGTATGAATATTTATTGACTAATAACATATCATACTCAAACTCGGTGAAGCAAGGATCGCTCCTAAAGGGCATACTAAATAGATCCCATAACATATCCACCTAATAACATGCGAACTCATTAATATGCATAACGCCTGTACGCCTACCATCGATAGAGTAGGGCAATTTGAGATAGAAACTCTGTAACTAATTCAAAGTCTAAGATCGAATATGGTTTATTATGCTGACATTTCAGTTAAATACGGGATAACTCATTCGGCGTTTAATATGTGTTGTGGTATAATGGTTACACTAATAATTGTGTTGCTTCATCGGATATTAAAATAACAGTAAATAATTTATTATAATATTGTTTTACGCGTCTTCGTTGATTAATTTCATATTACAATTTCGTAATACGCAGTCTTCGACAAATATTCTGAATAAAATTTTTTTAATCTTCGTTGTGATAAATACAAATGTGTGTTACACACATACAAGCAGTTTCAAATGAAGTTACGTAGCTTTAAAAGGTTTATATAGTACTTTTAGACCATAAAAAAAAATATATAACAACAGCGTAATCATATCTGCAAAATATCGATACATGCCATATGGCGTCAAAATAATCGAAAATCGTTTTTATTGCTTGTTTGTTCGCGGACAAGCTGTTATTAGGCGGCGCCTTGTTAACATTCTCTTTCCTGCTCAGGCTTCAAATTAAAAGGGAATCGTCGATGACCAGCGAACGTCGGCCCTCGACCGCAACATACAGTTATTAACAATTCCGGTACGGAAAATATTCTACTTCCACCTTCTTATTAAACTAGTTTTTCGGCCTTTCTGTTCTATTCGTTCGATGGATCGTAAAGATTGAGTGGATACGGCCACGGCACACCGTTTCAATAACTACTAAGCTGTAGACGACTACGTATTTAACTCATGACGTAAAAAGAAGAGTGTCGCAAATTTATCACCTCCCCCTTCCATTATTACTGACCAAACACAATGAATTGATTTTCATCTAGCTGTTTTTATAATTAAAGAATATGTTCTTTAATTTGAGAACTACGCAGTTATTGAAACGTATCCGTAAATAACTTCACTGTTTATTATCATTTCTTCTCTTTTAAAATTATTTTTAGGTTAATCATCAAAAAATTATTATTAATTTAAATGATCAGTGTTTCTTTTTAATGTTTACTGTAATTACCGATTTAATATAAATATGTATTTAATTTCATTTAATAATATTTATTGAAATTTAACATAAACAATAGTCGATCTCATCCAGCCTTTTACATCGACGTCAATTTACTTTTTTTTACTGTCTGGTTAGCCTCACATTCGTGGGGCATCGTTACCTCGGGCGCGGCGGCCAAGGCGCAATTACGTAATTACGTGTTAGAAGATCTGTTTTTATCACGTCCACCCTTGTCTATGGGATAATAATTTGAGCCGTTGTTTTGTTCGTTATTTCGCCGATTGCCGTGTCCACATAAATTGTATTACCATATGTTGATACTACGTAATGTGAAAATAATACCATGGGATAGCGATGACATTTCTATTGAAAATACATTTAGATGGTTTTAATTTTTTTCTTTAATGTACCAAAGTTTTGTACAATCATCCGCCATCTTTATGCCTAAGAGCATTAGCAAATAGTTAAATTCAAATACGTAATGAAATCTTTCATAATCTCTTTACAGAAAGGAGAATCTTCTAAAAGTAAAATTAGAAAAAATGATGAGTCTGGACGGATTACTTTTAAATATAGCTAAGACAAACTTCGGCTTACGAACTGCATTAAAAATAATTAAATGATTATAGCCGTTTAGAAGCTACAATAGTTTAAATAGAAACTAAAAACGAAATACGTTTAAAACGAGAGAGAGCGGGGAACAAAATCCAATACCTTAAAAACACGTAATAAAAAACATACAGACAGATTGTTTTAATGTATATAATTAAAAATATTAATTAACTTAGTACTTTGTTTGTTATGAACACTTAAAACATTTTTTCGTCACTACTTGAATAATCACCTCCGCATAGGGAATATTAATAGTTATAAAGTTCGGGGAAGGAGATTAATTCTTAAATAGCGTAAATTTAGTAACGTTTTTTTGATAAATTGAAAAACATTGACATTTATAATCTTTCTTTAACTATGATCGTGAAAAAAATCACTAATAACACATTTATCCCCCGATTAGCAAGGTACTGGAATTACATAATTTCACATTTATATGGTTTTTAATCACAAGAAAAAAATTTGATAGCCCGTAATTAAATCGTGTACAGGCGGGAATTGTTTAATTCGAATACCAGGCAAATCGGAAAATCGAAACCTCGTTATATAATGTAAGAATGCTTTTAATTACGGTTACTTTTATTAGGTTTCAGAATGTCAATGAATCTTAAGTTATTTTTAAGAAATTTCATTTGGCAGGCCATATGGCGGCAACAACAGGGCAGGGTCAATAACATGTGTAAGCTTACCGTCAGCGGAACGTCCTACTTGCTTGTGATGACCCAAAACCTTCGCAGTATATCACATAGAGTTGTACTACATGTACTTACGTACCTAATATAACACGTCACAATTATTTAGATTTAACTTTAGATCTCCATATTGTATGAGTATAATAGCATATTTATAATTTTACAATATAATTAAGTTATATTGTTTTATAGTACTTTAAGAAAGAAAAATTATCAAATTCTAATCAACATCCAACCAAATTTATTTATTTATGAAAATTATATCAATTTGTATAATCACTTTCGTCATAAATTTATCAAATTTTATTTACAACATTATTCCGACTGCCTCCGTTGCGCAGTGGTTTACCCGTTTGTCTCGCAACGTAGCGGTCCCCGAGTTCAATTCCCGGATCACAAGTGTGGTGGAGTCTGGATGGTGTTACGGTTTTCAAACCCGTCTGTCTAGCTACCACCCTAAATGTCGATCTGCCGCCATAACACCATTCCTGTGTTTCGGCAACCACACATGTGAGAGCCAAATGTATTCTGGTCGAACACGCTTTTCCATTAACAGTCTCATTGTCACTTAACATCAGGGGAAATTGAGGCCATGTGTTGAACCAGAATCGAAAAAAAAAACGTCTTCTATTGAATAGAAGATTTATTTCATCATTACTATTACTTTACGATGAATTATATTCATGATCTTTCATAGTCGATAGGGGTATTATCATCATCTGTAGGAACCGCAACAGTTTAGTAATATGGAATTTCAGCTATGTTTTCTTTCGACAAAACTCAGGCTTTGCTATAAACACTGCTCAGGCTGCAATATAGTGTTCTTTAAAATGGACGTGCAAACCTTTTCTCATAGGTCAGCACATGCAAGCAATACTAACATTCATAAGTTGACCGCTTCACATTACATCTGCTGCTAACATTTTTTCACATTTGCAAAAAAGAAAAAATAACATTAAATATTGTACAGCTCTATATCAGTTATTTCTCTCAAGCAGCTATTACCGTAGGTCCAATCAAAAAATCATTTTTAACAATATAAATTTGATCGGACAGGGCTTGTGCTTGTAGCATAAATGACTTATAAAGTTAACTTGACGTACGCCTACACATAATGATGGATTAAATAAATATTGGCCATATTAAAAATTCGATTTAATAACAAGCTATCATAGAAAGTTATCATATGAATCTGTACAGTTAAATGGTAATAATTATATTTTACGTATATAATCGTGCGGTTTTTCTGTTTCGCCACTTTGTTCAAATTCATTATTAAAAATATATATTTTTTACGTTGTACCTCTTTGCTAGGTATAATCTTAAATATCTATGTTTATACAACAGTATGGTGTTTATTAATAACATAAAATCATTAAACGTACTAGTAAATATTAAATTATATAGCGAGGCAAATATTTTTAATTCTTACATGTCCATTTTAAACACATCATCCTCGACTCTCGCTCTTGAAAATAAAACTCTCATGACTATTTATATACTTTCATTGAAGTAGTATATACATTTCACTAAAACACCCATCTAGGTGAAAATTATAACTAAACAAAAATGTCATCCGAAAGTAAACTCATGAAGAAAACAATTTTCCAATCTAATATTTACGTATATACTCTTAACAAATACTAGATACATATACATGCAATAAGTATGCAACCTTGGTGTTATTAGAGTAGGTTACATGTAACAACATTTTCAAGAGTCGTGAAAAAATATATTTTTCGATGTTATAAGACAAATTCGTGTCAAAATATTCATGGGGCTTAGCCTCTTGAGATGTCTCGACGTGATGAAAAGTACGTAAGATATTTAGGGTAACATTTGCTCTTCGTATTTATTTTCCTTATTTTTATAAAAGTAATAAAACTCACATTCAGTAAATCAGCATGTTTTTATTTTAAAATATCAGAATTTCGCATTAAAACAAATACAAAAGACAGTTTTAATTGGATATTATTTAAATCAAATGTCATTCTTATAAAAAAAGAGCATAAAGTCCTCAATGAGTCAATATCTACTATAGCTCTAATTTTCGCAAAACAATTACTTACGTCTGTATGTTTTATAATATCTACAAACCCTAAAATAAAAAGTTTAAGCACACCGATATTTATTTTTGAGCAAAATGTTTATATATATATATATGTCTGTGTGTATATTATGTAAATGTATGAGTATCGTAATATTGCAATTTATTAAGTTAAGACAATCGACAACATTACGATTACATTAAAAAATTTAGAATAATGTAGTGGTAGCGACGTAGCGAAAGGATACCTATTGAAAACTCGAAGATGATTCCAACTTATCTCAACAGATAGACGAAACATGGTACAGATATACATTAACATAAAAATATAAATCTTAACACGATAGAACCTCGTTATCACTGCCTGACATTTTTGACTTTATATTACTTTTAAAGATATTAAAAGAATGAAAGTATGTTACGGCTTTTACAATATGAGGCAACTCATATTGTAAAAGCCGTAACATACTTTTGTCATAATGGCATGTCACGGGGAAGCCCAAAACAGTCCGAACCAAATCTATATAGTACAAGATATAAAGTGACTTAATTTTTGTTCCGTTTCATCAGCGTCAACGTTTTAAGTCATAGTTTCAATAATAATTTATCAATTGAAACTCGCCTAATTGCTTTAGTATAGAATGTCGGATTCGTTGGCATATTATACTACTGCTGGTATGCCGGTACCGCCACTACTCGTAGTGCGGGGACAGGATAGAAATTAAGAAAAAGTCCACTTTTCTCTTAGTCTTCTGAAGATATGAAATGTAAATCTATTTACAAACTATGTGGTGTCTATCCGAATTTTTGTCACTTGCTTGTGGATTCTAGATCCGCGAACCCTTAATCCATAAAACTGTAATAGTCGTCAATAAGACAGCGACTAACATCATTTGATTCTACCTTTACTATGTAAATTAAATTTTTAACTATATTTTAGAATAATATACAAAAAATAAAAAACACTTGCTTATTACAGTGACCATCCATATAGTATCTGTATGTGAAACAATATTCGATTTTATATAAAATAACACTACATTAAAGTTTAACTTAGTACACCGCAAATTTAGGATCTAAGACTAAAACATAGATCCAATTACAATAGAATCAAACAAAAAATGTACATAATTCACTTCATTATGATAACAATTATGTATATAATATAATACAAAAAATCATTAACAGCAAGAGCCATAAATAACTGACTTCCAACAATCCCCGAAAGAGTTGCTCAATTTTCATCCTTTCTTAAAAATCATAGAAATAGCAATAACCCTTCCAATATATCATATATAAAAGTATTAAAAGTTTCTTCTTCGACAAAATGTTGGGGCAAAATTTCGAATCCATCTTGATTGTGGCTTTTCGGTTTTAAGGTGGATTAAGTTTTTATAATTAGTGTATATGTTAAAGGTCGATCATATATAAATTAATAATTTTGTGCAATAATTTGAGTAAATATGCAGTTTAGATTAAATTTAGAGAGAAATGCAGAACATTATTGTTGGATTAATTAAAACTTATTTTTACATCACCCTGTGAAAATCAGAAATTAGAATATACATATTTTTATTTTTTTTGCAACTATTTGCACATTTTTCATAGAGCCTATCCTCTTAACAAATAGTAGATTTATTTTTATACCCGTAAAATCGGAATTTATAGACTACTAGAGTTTGAATGTTGACACAAAAATGTTACTAAAACAAGATGGATTGATGGCGATGACAGCCCAACTAAACAAACGTTCAATTTTATTGGACCGAGTTGTTCCAGTGATAAATAGCAATGCAATGAAAACATTCGGAAACTGGAAGCTTCGAAAAGCATTTATAAATGCAAGGTACATTAGTTACGAAATCTATTTCCTAAATATGCTAAGGGATCAGTGCCGCTATGATGGACATTAAATGGAAATATTTAAAATTTCAATATCAAATATCATAAACACTGTTGACTACTTAATTTTACATTATCGTAAAAAGTAATAATAGCATAATTCGTAAACATATAATGTACGTGGACCTTAATGTTAGATTGTTAATCATATTTGTGAATTACAAAAAGTATTTTCCAAATATAATTTGTTAAAATTAACAGTAATCAAATTTTCTAGGTAGAATAAATCACACATGTTCCAATGAACGCTACAAAGGTTCCGATTGTTTGAAAAGAATATTTTTATTTATTTTTGAACCGCTCATTTTCAATCATCGTGTTTTTCTCCAAAAAAATATTAATAGCGGTTGTTTATGAAACTCTGTGCTTAAACAATAGCTGCTCAATAAGCAACTACATTCATTACTCCTACTTCAATAAATTGTCTCAAGGCAATTCGCATCGGAAAAGTTAATAAATCTAGGTGCCTATTGTGGTTCATAGTCCAATAAATAACCAATACCGTGTCTTGTAGCGAAATGAAAAATTTTTAACAAAGAGAAAATGAAACGGAAGCTTCGATCGTCGTTTTTTCCTTTGGAATACATATATTTTTTTGCTATAGCATAATTTATGCTTTACTTCCAACGATTTTTTTTTTAAATAACTTTCGGAAGACTATCAATATGTTTCTAACAATACGAGAATTAACTTATTGGCATAACTAGTATGTTACATACAAAAGTACTACTAGTAATTTCAATGCCTACATTCTAATTGATACATTACAAATCGGAACTATTTGCTTATATGAGACTCAGAGTATTCAAGACGTCCATGCTTTACCATCTAGGGCTACATTGTCAACTAACATTTAGAGAAATTGAGGTCAAAGATGAGCCCAGTACCGAAAAATTAAATTTATTTAAATAATTACGTGTTTAATTTTATGTGTGTTTATTTTAACTTCACGATGTGTACCTTATCTGGAATCGGTAATCATGTAAACGCCGCAATGCGACGAGCGTGGTTTTCGCCGTACAATATGCAACTGTAGAAAAAAATACATGGGAAATGTATAAATGAAATAGGATATTACATCTGGTTTATTAACTTAAGACGCCTATAGGATCTAAAAGAATTAAAATCATTTGACATTTCATTTTAATGTTAGGTTACAATTACTAATTTAATTAAGACTTGTAATCATTACCTATATGATATTCTTTTAAAACGTACATGCACCGAATTATTTGATTAACACTGAAAGTGCTTACACAAATTTACAAAATTTTCTATCGACAATATGTGGTTCAAACCACAGTACATTATTGTTATGTAATTACAATGATATATTTTCTTTAAAAATATTCTAATTTACAATTAGTAAATAATATTTTTAATATATCGTAAATTAATTAAAGCGAAAACGTACGAATCTATTTATATTTACCCACATCCAGAAAGGTGTAACATCTAATGGCATATGTAAGTAAAACACTAATAAATGTGAGCGAAGCATTTAGCTTTCAAACAAAGTATTTAGATTGATTTTCCAAACAGCTCCAAATTAATGTAAATAATTCCTTTGAACAGAGAAACGCTCTCGACGAGGACTTACGGCATGAACCTGGCGGAATAATTCTAAGCTTATAAATCTTAGCCAGCGCCACCTACAGGCATAAAATTTCGTTTAATTTCAAGCTGAAAATAATGATAAAATTGCAAATTATTCCGGCCTTGCCAGCCCCTATAACGTTGTTTATCTTTAATCACCCTTTACTTATTCCCCATTGCAGCCCCTGCCTGCTGAGCAGGAGCAGTGAGGATTAGGGTACCTAAATAACGGTCGGATCCCGGGTAAAAAAACCCCGCGCGTGAAATAAACTGTGACAGCCAGCATCCTCACATATTTGCATAATAACCTTTTGTAATACGTAGGATGTCGAGTATCTCATATTGGTTTATTAGAAAGAAAACCTTTTAAGAATTTTCATCTTGTATTTTATTTTGTTAACAAAACATCTTTTACTCTTCAGCATACTTATTATTTTATTATGAGTGCTATTTCCATCGAATTGTAGAAGAATTATTTTGTTACAAGATTTTATGTTTATTTACATGTCCAAATGTATATTAAAGATAATTGTTTTTACGGTACTAGACTAACACTTCATGTCCTAATAAGTGACAATAAGGCCGTAGATGGTCAAATGTGCTAGCTCAAAATACTAGGACTTTCACATGTATGACTGTTCGTAAACAGCAATGCTATTATGGCGGGATCGAAAAAACCCGATCACCATTCAATCTCCACTATTCATGTAGCCTGGAAATCGAACCAAGGAGAATCTGCGTTACAAGGTACGCGCGAAAATATTCCGCTGCGAAAGAAAATAAGAAAGTAATAAAAAAGTATAACATAAGAAAGAAACATCAACGAAGGCATAGAAGCGCCAATATTTTTTGTACTCTACTATCATTTTTGACGTTTATTCATAATTCTGAGCGGGAAGTACGAAAAAATTCGCACGTAAGAGGTTTCCTTTCGCAGCCGATATCTTCGTGAACTTTATGGGCGGAGGCACCCCACGGTAAACGGAATTATGCGGTCGCACGCCGCAGGTTTCCTTAACCCTTTCAACCTAACCCGTGATTTTGCTTATCTCGTGTCGGGATCGAGGAATTTAAATACGATTTGGTTGGACTCACCCCGAGAGTTCGCGTCGCTTGTACAAGCGCAAATTTAAGACCCCTCCTCTCCCCCCACTATGCAAACATCTCACAGTTTTCAATAGTTCGTGTGAATGTTAGAAAATTTATTCGCAAATTCTTTTACGTCTATTCTATCGTTTAAGCGATGAATCGGTAATTTTTTTTCATCTTTAATTTCGTTCAAAAATTAGTAACTATCTAATAGTTCGTTGTCCTCTTGTTAGTTTAATAATACAAGAATGTATTAAATTGTAAATGAAGTGACAAAGTGGCACAGGTGATTACTCATAGTAGTCATAGGGTGTACAATATTTTGTAACCTTAAAAATTTACCTTATAGAAATTTTGGCGAAACACTAATAGGAAATTTAAAATGGATATACTATTTATGAATACAATGCAGTTATAATTTATGAATCGCTAAAATAGCCCATATCTAATTTATTACTTCAAAATCATATTTCGACTGAGAATCACTCGTAGAAATGATAAGGTTAGACTATTATTACATTAAGTAAGATTATTGTCTAAATCGATGTTAGAATAAACTTTTGCATTGTTTAAAATGTACAATGATAAAAAATACGCCTTTTTAGGGAATGCATCAGCATCATCATTGTCGTCATAAATAAAATTTTAATGAATCCATTGAAAAATTCAACGCCTGATGCTTATAATTTAATTTCTGCTCACATGAGCCGCGTTGGGGAATCCGGCGAGTCCTCTAAAGAATATAAAACATTTTCACTGTTTCAATTATGCCTACACCCATGCGCTTTGTTAGCTGAAGTTACATTAACTATCATCAAAATAATTGCATCTTACAATTTTTCGTTAACAAAAAATTTTTATTGGATAATTAGATGATACAAAAACAATTCACAAAACTACAAAAATAGATTTAATGTAAGGTAAACTTAATAAGTGTTTGTGTGATTTCTGTAACACACAAAAAGGTTTGTACGCGAAGTAAAAGGTTAATAAGAACTTCTAACTCGGCCTACATCAATTAGGACAAATTCGTTAATTCTTACTTATGTACTGTTATCTACGAACCCTTAAGTTCGATATTACGTAACAACACTTTATCAAGATCGATAGCAGCATACATAAACGAATAACAAATATCACACGTCTAAACTGTTTTATTTACGATACGTAAGTAATACTTTTGTTTGTTCAACAAAAAGATATTATCGTCATGTACTGCACGAAATTGTTCGCTTTCAAATATACGATGCCTAAAGCGAAGCAGATCCCATCTACAACGAACACGATTCTTTGATGATCGCCCATATTCGTGCGACTACACGTTCATGCGGTCGGGTATCTCTATTGTTGGCGGTATAATTACGACTCGATATATCGTTATACCCAATTTACATGCTAGATATTAATTTATATTATGGCCGAGTTAACGCGTAATTTATCGTATATGAAACAATTTGTGTACTTAACGGGTCATGTGTGTATTATAGACTAACTTAACTAACAATGTATTAGAATTACTTTTTTTATGGAAAATGGACTCATGCTTCGCAACAATTTCACACATTGTTAAAAAAGGTTGAAGCCGAAGACGGTGAAATTTACGCATATGCTAAAACAAAGCCGTTATAATAGATATGAGTTGTTTAGCTTCAAAAAACCAACCACTATCAAAACTATACTACTTACGTGGCTCTAGAATTGAATTTTGCACAATAAGGTTACGGAGTCAGTTTAAAAAATGTAATTTTATAGAAAAAAATAGACACAATTTATTAAAAATCAGCACAAGTGTCACACGAATCGATAAAAAGTTCAACCACCACTCGGGTGTGTGTACTTTACATTCGATGGACACTTCGCTACTTTTTTTGAATAGGTTGTTTTTCGATGATTGAAAATACATTAACTACCTTCTTGGCGCAATAGTTTACCTTGCATAGTAACACTGACCATTTCGGTAGTAAAGTGTGGGTGGCAGTAAGAGTTTTTACGTGGCCGCCTGGCTATTTACACCCTAATATCAAACTACCATTATAATAGCATTGCTATATTCGATCCTTGTAATATAATATTTTAATAAAATATAATTCCGATTCGAAAAACTAATTGAATATAAAAAATATTAATAAATCAAACTACACCCGACTGAAACACGAAAAACGTTTTACAAGAGTTACTAAGAGCTGGGCCCAATGTACAGGGCATCGATATCTGTCAAACGGAGAGGAATAAAAAAACGACGGACGTCAGGACGAGGCGTCTATGGAGAATCGAAGTACGCCAAATGATACCATTAACTCAATAATACACCGCAGGGGAACGACAATGGAACGAGAAGTCGAAAGCTTAAAGAGGACTCTTTTTTTTTCAGTCCAATTAGTTTTAACGATTTTAAATTCAAAGGTCAATGCATTTTTTCTCTTTGTACCTGATCTGCTATATAGGAACAAGCTCTTACATAAATCGTTTTTTTATTTTGCTGTGGCTAAATAATTTTTAAACATCTTGTTAGTCGAATACTAGAAACTAGTTATCGCAAACATGAGTTGTGTTTTAATTAAAAAAAAATGGTATAAGATAGTACAGTAACATGAAAACATATAACCGGGATATTAGCGGACTATTTATTCTTACGACTCAATGTTAACATACCGAACCTACCTTCTGGCCGCAAGGACCAATTACTGTATGTAGATCTGTGAAGTAATTTTTATATTTCACTAATTAAACGCTATTTAAAAGCGTTATTTAAAATAACGTTTATTAAAAGTTGTCGCAGTGTAAATTACTCTCAATAAAAACTAAGTAGAAAAAATTATTAAACTCCAGCGGGAACAATCTATTAACTTATCATATTTGATAGTAATTTACGAGTACGTTATAATGTGTAATTATTGAACTAAGTTCCTATATTTTTAGAAATCGTGAATTAATTTGATTTACTGAAATCAACAGTGTAGCAGAAATAATAAACAAAAATACCTAGGAACTTATAGCAGTATTCTCTCAGAAAATAGTGCCAAATACTATTAATGATATTTTCATCTTTACTTATGCCTTATGTGAATGCTTCGTTCGTCTTATCCATAATGTTTAAACCAAAAAGATTTAGATAAAGCAAACCACAAGCATGTGGAATATACATAAAGTATTGTGTTAATATGACATGATTAACGCAAAATTGTGGCACGGTTACGGCCGTAATTGATATGAGCATGTGGGGGAGACGAAAATTTCTCTTTTGAGAACACATTTGACGTTATGAACTAAATAGATTTATGCTGACATTTTAAGTCGGTGGATAATAAATATGCTTTAAAATTTAATACACTTACTAATGTGTAAATATTTTTCTAAAAATTTATATATTTTCGTATTCATCTTTGTCATATTAGTTTCTAACAGTACGTTATTTCATACTTGAATATTATGCATATATATAGATATATATATATGTAAGTAAATAAAGCGTTGTTATTTTTTTAATTATTAGATTAATATAAAGCGTGAGTAAAACTATGTCGCACTTTAACAATTAACGTTTTAACCTGTTTCTAAAATGTGCTACATCGACCGAACCTCCTTTCATCCATTATGGTACTATCTGTAAAATTATGAACACTATTTTTGCACACGTAAACACAATTATTATTAAAAAAAAATAATACAACGTTTTCATTCTTTTTCATACCTTTCTTTCTTTTTCCAAATGTAAATGTTATTCCATTTCTAATGACGCATTTGAAGTATGTTTACAACGATAAGCCGACAAAAGGAATAGGATTATTAGTTCAGATAATACAAATCTATTTACAAAAATAACTACAATACAAGAGACGAAATATGAAACAATATTTGAACATGCCGCACACGTCCCGAACAAATACTGGATTGTATTGACAATACTCTCTTTGCTACAATATAAATAAAGATCGAAATTACCTAGTATATTTTTTCATTATTATAAATATATTTAAAATAACGCTGGAGCCACTAGTCACGGTTAAGCTTAAGCCGGTTACCTCCCTCCCTATTTTCTGATGGAGATTTATGTCAGGGGATCAAAAGTTTTCAACCCGCACACAACAAAATCACACAAAGTTCGCTGGTGTGAGTTACAGCGCACGCTAGCAAATTCGCTATTTTATCATCCGCTATATTTAAGAACGATATCGCATTTAATAAGTGTAAAGCGTATAAATTTTACCTCATTGCAGAATATGTCGCGTTACACGCAGGTGCGTGATGGCGGTTGTAACTGTCGGTAATTCATCTACTCATTAAACGTTTTAATTTTAGCGATGCGACACGCGGTCCCACAACTTTACGAGTGTCGATTTATGGTGCAATGAAGTGCCGGGGACGGCAGTGCGCCTCGTATATTTAACTTTGTTACATATGCATAGACGAGTACACGGCCGCCATAGACCATACGTTATAATTTTACTGGAAGGCTAGTGGTTCACTGCCAAGTACAGTTCAGCTGTTATTAATCGTTATCAACGTTTACTATACAGTGAATTTATAGTAGTTTTGGCGTTAAAAGCGAAACAGCGTATATAACCTACACTATAGTATCATTTGTGGTAAAAATATTTCCAATGCAAAGTATTTTTTTTTCCGTTCTTTTGTATAAAACGAACTTACATCCCCCACATATTTAATTTAGTTTTTCCCCGCTGCGCTTGTTTATTTATGGAGCATTGTTTAATAGCTGGGGTGATTTAAATCAGTCGCATAAAGGCGACTTTCACGTCATATGTTCTTATTGGTTACTTGGGACTATAAAAAGGAAATATAATGTTAACACATTTTATAGTGAAATATGCATTTATTTTTAAACTACATTTTATATTTTTTTTTGCTACGGTATTTTTTTAAGATAATGTCAAATCATAGCAATCATTCATTATGTAGTAATAGTTTTCCAAAACATTAACTTTTCTCATTTTCATTTTAAACCGATATTTTTTTCGTCCCCTATTTCCTTAATGTAACATATCTCCAATGCTGAATTTGTTTGGATCCTCTGGCAAATAATTTGCACAGTGAATCTTTAAGGCCTAAATAAGCTATTAAAACTAACTATTTAATATAGCTTTTTATCAACAATATGCTAACACTTGACCTCCATTTCACACGATGTTAAGGGACAATGAGTCCGTAGATAGAAAAACACGCTAGCTCAAAATAATTTGGCTCTCACATGTATGACTACCGAATTAGAGCAATGCTGTTATCGCAACTGATTTACATTGTGGGTGGTAGTTAGCCAGGTGGTTTCGATAACCCTATGATTGTATGATCCAGACCACTGCTTATGTGGCTCGGGAATCAAACGCGATACCTACGTATTACAATACGATCGATAAACTACTACGGAATTGATGCAATAAAAAAGAAAGTATTATAAAGTATTAAATTTATGTAAAATTCAACACTGCAGTTTCCAGTTTCAGTTCAAACTGACTAATCAACTCCATTTACACCAAATCAGTGTCTGATGGACAGTAATGCTATTTATACCTGCTAGTTAACATGCCATCAAAACTGCCGGTAGCGTGCGCTGTCAGCGCCTGAAACTCTACGCTGAAAAATGTTCGCCAAGCGAACTGAAATGCTTACAAAAATAGAATACACCGCCTAACGGATGCTCAGTTGTATTTAGAATAATAACTTTGCGCGCCATTTAGTAAAGAACAACGTAAATCATCATCAGAATTGCGAGCGGCCGCGGTTCGTTTTCATTACACGTGACGTCACGGCTAAGTTCAAACGAAGCGAAAGTTAGTTCATTGTCGTAAATTCTAATAAGGAGTTGTTTGGTTAGCTCTTGAACTTACGCCTTGCTTCCCATTATCATGTACAAGTAACAACTAAGAATAGTTAAATACATAAATTATACTTTTATAACAAACACCGTATATAAAATTTTGATACAAATTATATTTCAATTTTTATTTACGTTTACATTCCTCGAGCTATTCTAAATTTAAACAGGTATAAGACAAAATGAAAAATATAGGATATAGTTGATTTATTCGAAGAATCGTGTTTAAACAAAAGTTTTTACTTCCCACTCTACAAGTGTAAAATTCTTACTTTAACCTTATAAATTTGTGGATTATATTTATTTACATAGGAAAGCGACAAAAAGATAAACAGAACTTTCACTTGATATAACTCATCTGTTTGCCAATAAAAATATGGTGCCAGTTAGGATATGACATGGAAAAATAAATTTTGTTACTACAGACATCCCACTTACTACAATGACACACACATACCCAATACTATCTAGCTATTGAAATAAGCACCGTGAAAGTCCCACAACGAAGTAGCGATAGAAATCAACAGATTAAAAATAAATCTCTGCTGTTTTCAAACCTAAGCGGTTGATTCCTTTTTAAATAGTATGAAATAAACTGAGAGACTCTTTCTTCCAAAAAAAAAACTTCAAAATCTTCTCACTTCATAAGAAGTTGGGCATATATAAAAAGTTACAAAAAAAGACATCAAATTCAGAACCCTCCCCTTCTCATCGGGTAAAAATAGCATTGTTTTAAACAGATATTAGCTATTTATGTGACTGCGACAAATAAATTATAAGCAACAATTATAATAGATTCTACATTCATTCAATGTTAATAAATATTATTGAACTAATTCGAGACGAAGAGTTTTTCCAACATTCCTTAAAAACATTTTTTTATCTCTTTAAAAAGTTTTATTTTTATTTCAATGCTTCTTTACTTTACAAATCAAACAGAATAATTGATAGTTCATTTAAATTATTATCAAAAAGAAATATAAATCGTTTTAAGTGTTGATTGATCAAAATGTTATAATTTCGGATAAATTTTGCAGAACAAGTCTCGAATGGGTTAATCAATTAAACAGTTACAATCAACTCTGGGTAGTTATACGTGATACCAATATTAAGATTACAAACGACAATGGAAACAAAGCAGGCGATACGTAACATAATTCACGAATACTAGGTGTTCTGCAATAAATTTGTTAGTTCAGTTAACTTGAATTTGTGACAGACTTGCATCAGCGTAGTAATTATCTACGTGACATTAAGATGTTACGATTAAGATGAACTGTTAGTAAATAAACAAATTGCTTTCGACCATAGAAAAAAAAATGTATACTCTCACTTTATTGTTCTCAATTTCTACCATCCTTTTTCAATCAATACAGCGCTTTTTTTTGCATTGTTGTATAGAACACACTATTGCATGCGTTGTATTCATTCTAATAAGTGTTTTCTTTAATAAATATTATTTCATTAATATTTGCTTCTAATATTTAGTTTTGTTTAGATATTTTAAATACAGACAGTAACAGAAGATATCTATGATAATGTTAAGTTCGCCTTTGAGAATGTTTCAGTAAGCATCTATAATATTGCAATGAAACCTAAAAGTTTCATAAAAACCGCCGAAAAAAATGTCACGTTAGTGTAAAGAATAACGTATTAAATGTTTACGATGAAATTGTCCCCTTAAAATACAACGAAAATAACTACGTATTATTCTAAACATAAATATGTGTTTTAAAATATGTTTTGATTGATTGTAAAAAAATGAAAAAATTTAATCAGTAAACGGAAAGCATTTAAACATTGTAATAACATTCACTGCTGTTTTAATAGTGGTCAAAAAACAAAAGTACAAAGGGCAAAAATTAAAAAATCTAAAAAAAATACCAGAACAGTTTTAAAAGCGCAACGCACAATACACAGCAAAGTTTCAGTGTAACTGACTGTGGCCGACTCGCGCCGATGAACCGGAATTAAGCTGGCTCAACAAAGCTTTGATATTGTCAACACTATGTTGCTACAGATACATTGCTGTACGTAGACAGAGATAATTGCGCAGACACATAGTAATTAAGCAATAAACGCGTGGAAATGCGCTAATGTCGTGATTGAACAACAAATAGCCGGCGATGTTGATGATAATACACATTCCTAAATAGTAATTTGAACTAAGAGCGCAACAAGATACATAGGCGTTTCATGTATTTATCGATATGATATAGAAAGCCATTTGTAATTTTAAATTCATCATGATAATTCATGTTACTTATTTCAGATAATTTCTTCAAAATTTATTATTTATGTATTCATTTAAATAAATAAAAGAGTATCTGTGAGCGCAATCTGTCATTTGCGGGAAGCAGTAGAAACTAAGAAATATTTGTGATGATATATAATACCATTGATATAAAAAGTGCACATTTTTAATTATTACTATACTCAGATTATGCATACTATATAAGTTATAGCGAAACAAAGTAATTTATGTAAACATTTGTACATACCTAATGATAAAATTTGCGCTAAAATTAACGTAATAAAATTATTGATACCTAATATTAAATACTTATTATTATTATTTTTAATTTATTCATATCATGTATATTTTATACAATAAATAAACGACGTCCCTTTTACTATTTGCGATCTTGACTATAAACTTGAATTCAACATGACTCAATTGGAACGTATCCGCAATATTGACTTCATAATGTATTTATGGACAGCATGACACTCGTGAGACATAGTATCATCTGTGTGTGAATTTCCTTGAAAGCCAACCCAGTGTAATTGAGCCCCAACATAATTAAGTTCAGGCGTACCGTTGTCTGCAAACGTCCCGTTTTAAGCAGCGATGTCAATACGTGCAAATGCATCACACGAAACTGATTAACTTAGGAACTGTTGTGTTGATACAACACGATGTTAATTATCTTAGATAATGTCTTGCTGCTATATGCATAGCAATAAATGTTTTCATTTTAGCTGCTAGCGTTTTTGGATTGTAAAATATGCTATCAGTTGTGAATCGTAAATCACTCTTGTAATAGAAATTAGAAGATTAATTAATTTTTTAATATTATATATATATG
>DWQX01001902.1:0-24654 GCA_018245475.1 Pharmacophagus antenor
GAACGGATGAAGGTGGACACATTGGGGTTTTAGTCGGTATAAGGACTCCGACATAACACGTCCCCTCCCCAGAGGGGCGCGTATCCATAAAAGGATTTCCCCAATAAAAAAAAAAAGGTATATATATATATATATATGATGCAAGTGTTAGTAAAAATTTTATGCGTAAGAACAGTTAATGATCCCAGAAACGTTTGAAGTTATATATAACTATAGAATTAAGTAAAATCTAAATCTCGAAGTTAGATTGAACCAATTGGGTGCAATGGAAGTTCAGAATAACTGCACTTCTGCAGGTGATTGATGGACTTACGGATGTAGTTTAAGAGAAGTTATGTAAACCTTTTTTTTTTTTGACCGAGGGAAATGCATTTACGCATCCCCGCAGTTTCGACAACGACGGGGTATGTGGGACTCGCCTGCCCTTGGGTGATGCGGCACGCTAGACGCGCCGCAGGGCCAGGAATACTCACTAAAACCCTCGGATGTTCCACGACAGCCTTGGTGTCGGGGCGGGGGATCGCTCTCGCACTCCCACCTACTTCGCCGACAGGAAGTTATGTAAACCTAAGAAACCAGAGAAAGTAGTAGTGGTATTGGAGACGCCACTGCATCAGCGGGAATGGATTTCTTTAACAAGGACCTAGAAACGTATACGAAGTTATAAAGAAGGTACTGCTCTTTTGCTGATTACGAACAACACCATGGATGAAACACTAAACAAGGTAATCAGGTTCAGAAATCCATAAGATGTCTGGGATGGTCTCCATATAGATGATGGTGTGAATGACAACCGGCTGTATAATATATGTATGGAATTGTTTTAACTCAAAATGGAAAACACAGATGACATTCGGTTCACCTATCGGAAATAAAAATGAATGCCATAAATTAAATCAAAAGCTGGTGAAAGCTGACCTGAATTACTTTAGCTCTGTAAGATTTTAATTACATTGCCGGATTTTTTTTCTCTTTCAAATCAAGTAGGATGGTTCAAAGAATTTGAGAATAATTCAATGAACAATGCTCTAATATTGCCTGAAAACTTGCAGCTGCTGCTGGGTTCGGTGAAGTTTGCGGTGTTAGTCATTTCGACGATTATTACAGTTTCATCAAAACTGGATCCGGTGTTCCGTGAGCTCTCCTACTACATTACTCTGGCCAGAGAAGCTGGCTTAGCCTAATTGTCAAGTGGCGAGCTACGTGATAGTCGGGGCGCGGGCCCTAACCTCGACTATCGTTCGTCTGTGACGCAATTTACGAAGGCGAGAAGCGCCTGGGTATTCGGGTGTATATAGTGTACGCGGTGTGCGAGTTTTGTTTCCATCCCGCTCGTCGGCGGGCTAGACGGGCAACGAGTGACTGGTATTGTAGGTGCATGTGGTGTTGTGTATCGAGTTGATAGTTTGAGTGGTTTCTCTATCTGACCCGACTCTAGCATCGAGACTATCATATGCGTGCTATATACGCGGACGAGCATGGTTAAGCGTAAATTTGGAATCGGCACATAGTCGACTGTATTAACGATCAATTTATTGGGGTGGTGCATACCCACCTCGAAATGAATGAGAGCGCAATCATTGATGAACATCGATGGTCACTGTGCAGGTCTATGTTCCTCTTTTTTTTTTCTCAAGGACTGTTTCCTTGTGATTGCTTCAAACCAGAGAGAACACTCTTAAAAACCTATAGGCACCTGGCGACCCCTATAGTATATAGCCTTACCCTCGCAAGCGGGCCTCTGCGGGGGTGGACCTTTTGTTTCCCTTGCTTCTCGTAGGTTTCGACATGGAAATTTCTACAAAAAACAAAACTTTAGTTGATAAGAAGAAAGAGGAGGTGTTAAAACGCGTGAGCGTTCAAGTGGAGAGGCTCTCCAAGAGCCAGGTTGCAGCCGCAGCACAAGGAGGAGTCGTTATAGGGCCGACACTTCGGTCCTCAGGTGGTCGCGAACTAGTGACACCAACACCAACGACGAGGAAGGACGCCGCAGAGCTGACCCTCACGGGGAGTCGGGTATCCTCTATGGCCAGGAGCGACACCACCCCACACTGGGATATGATGTCAGAAGACGACGCGACAGATCATCTGTCACGGGAACGGCAGCGCGATTCCTGCGGGAGTCGCGCAAACGCCCCCGTAACATGGACGACACAGGGGACTCGACGGACGACCAGTCCGTCAAATTGACGGACAGGAGATCCGTCGAGTCCAAACGAGGACGTGGGCGCCCGCCCACGACCGTCGAGTACGTCGGCCTCACTGCGGCAAAGCGGCGGCTGGCCGAAGCTCGCCGGCTCGAGCTACAACTCGACTTGGAGGAAGAAGTGGCTAGTATGACTAGTCGCAACCGCGAGATGCGGACAAAGTACGCGGAGTTGCGCAACAGCCACTCCTCCAGAGCTGAAAGCAGGCGGAGGGGGAAGTGGAGGCGATATTACATGTGGCCTCCAAATCCTCAAACCTTAAGGGTACTCTACAGAAGGCCCTTAAGTCTTCCGCAGCCGCCTTAAAAGAGATCGTTTCCGAGGCCATAGGCCGCAGTGCCTCGGAGGAAAACAAGGTGCTCGAAATCACTATCGAGCACCAAAATTCGATGATCCAGCGACAGCAAGAGGAGCTGGACGCGCTCAAGAAGGAACTGGAGGAGCTAAAAAAGCGGCTTCTCAGCGTGCCACAGGCGGCGAAGACGCCGGAGACAGTGGCTCCGACAGACCCTCGGGAGGTCTTAAAAGAGACCTTCCGAGAGGTCATTATGCAGGAGCGGGCATTTACCCGTCAGTGCCTAGCCTCATTTGAGGACCGGCTTCTGCCAGCTAAAAAAGTCCGTCCGCCTTTAGCGGCGGACAAGAAGAAGATGGCTGCCATAAACCCGGCACCGGTACCAGCACCGGTGCCGGCTTCGAAGTCAACGTCGGCTAAGGGCAAAGGGGTGGGGAAGAAATCTCGGTAATTCCGCGTCCTCAGCAGGCCTCCACAAGTCATGTGGAGGAGTCTGGAGGGGCCGCAGCTATGGATCACTAATGTCTAGTGCCCATAGCTGCCAGCTCCTCCAGGCGAATCTGAACCACTCTGCCAGGGCCCAGGACTTATTGGTCCAGGTCATGGCAGAGTGGTCCATCGATGTCGCGGTGGCGGCCGAGCCGTACTACGTGCTCGACCGCCACAACTGGATAGGAGACCTCGCAGAGTCGGTCGCCATTGTCTCGCGGCCATCCGCAGATGCCGCCCCCTTCTTTTTAAAGGAGAGAGGGAACGGCTATGTGGTGGCCGCTAGGGACGGGCTGACGGTGGTCGGGGTGTATTTTTCCCCGAACCGGCCCCTCGCCGAATTCGAGCAGTATCTGGCACGGCTGTTGACAGCTATTCTGCGGCAGCTACCGTGCCAGCTACTGCTCCTTGGCGACTTAAATGCCAAATCTTCGGCGTGGGGCAATCCGATCACCGACAGTCGTGGACTGGCGGTGGAGTCATGGGCGGCGTCCATAGGGCTGGTCCTCCTCAACCGGAGATCGGTCCAGACCTGCGTGAGGCAGCGGGGGGGGAGGTCCATGGTGGACGTATCGTTTGCCACCCCCGCCGTCGCAACGCGGGTCCGCGATTGGCGCGTCGTCTCGGGGACGGAAAGCCTGTCGTACCACAGGTACATCCGCTTTGAGGTCTCGCCTTTTACGGGCGGGACTGACCGGCACAGCGCCCAGAAGGGGCTTTTCCCCAGATGGGCGCTGACCTGTCTGGACAAAGAGACAAAGAGTGGGGAGCGAGGAGGCGTGGATGGCGGTCGCCTCCTTCTATAAGGACACCATTTCTCAGAAGGAGGAGGCGGAGCGCGCGCGGGTGGACTATCCTCAGGCGCCGCTTCTCCGCCGAAAGAGAGGCAGGGGAAGGTGGGTGGTAGACCACCCCCCTTCTCCCAGGTGATGAGCAGCGGACGACAGGCGCGGGGGCGCCCTCGCCCGCATTGCACCGCTAATCAACCACCTGACTGAGGATGACCGAGCACTCTCGGTTATCCTCGAGCCCCTCCTCGTTAGGGTGGGGCGTGAAGGGCCTGCCGTTTTGGCGGGCAGACGCCGGTGGGGGAGCTGGAAGTTCGGGCTAAGCTGATTCTCAGTTCCTCACCACCAAAGGCGATGCGGGAGTGCCGCTGGGTTGTTTAGTGGGTATACCGGATATCGGGAGTCCTACATAACTCTACTGTCCCCTGACGGGAGGATCCCCTCCCGCGTAATGCGTAAAGCATTTTTCCCAACATTAACTAAAAAAAAAGGGTCTTTAGAACCCTCCTGGCTAGCTACCACTCTACATGTCAACCAGCCGCCGTAACAGCATTGCAGTGTTCCGCCAGAAGTACATGTGAAAGTTAGAATTATTTTGGGTGAACACGCTCCACAATCTATGGCCTCTCTGTCACTTAACGTCAGTTGAAATTAAACTCAAATGTTAGCCGTAAAGTCGAAGGACCCTTATAATAATGATGAAGTAAAAGAAAACATGACATAACAATATGAAGCGTTTTAAATAAATTTATGATCTCTATCTTTTTGGTTAACCAGTTAACTCCGTCACGATAATTCACAAAATTTATACTTTGATCTTTATTACACGATTTTAAAAAATTAACGACCAAACATTTGTTAAGTACACTACAATGAAAATCAAATCTAAGAACTTATCGTTATATCATTTATACAAGTATAGTCGGTCAATAGTATCAAAACTGTTGAAAGATGTGTCTTTTTATGAATCGTAGTATTTTACCAATGTCGGAAAAAACTGATTAAACATTTAGTGTATAAGTGTAAACAAAATATTGAATATTCATTTATTCTTAAACATACTTAACAACTGTAAGTTACTGATAACTAAACTGTAATGCTGTGTAACCTGTATTTTTTCGAAATAGAAATCGCCTATCGAAGTTTCCGGAGGAAAATCTCTAAAGGGATAAGTGTTTGCAAATGTCACTATACAGCAGTAAGAATTTTGAATTTATTGTTAATAAAATGTTTTATTTGGAAACACACCCTTTTTGCCGATGTATAATTTACCCTTTATTTATACTTATCTTTTATATTTTCCTACCTTGCATTGCTCAATAGTAATTTTTTTTTGTAATGCACTTTTTTTGTATGCAAATACCTATAAGAGTTTAAATATCAATTAGTAAAGATGTAAAGAATCGGTTTTCTGACTTCCTCGATGATGTGGTAATTATTGGCATTCTTGTAATAAAAATAAATCTACAGTTAATAGTCAATTAAAAATAACAGTTTAACTACCTCCGTGGCACATGACTGTTTTGGTAAAGCTTGGATAGTGGTAAGGTTTTTTCAAATACGCCTAGCTAGATAACCACCCTCAATGTTAATCTGCAAATATAACAGCAATGTTGGGCACCGGCAGTTGCACACGTAGGAGTCTAAAGTATTCTAGGCGAACACGCTTCATTCTCGTTTGACATAAGGTGAAATTAATGTCGTGTTAGCCCATTGCGAAAAAACGTATAGATTTTTATTACAGAGCATTACAATCGATTTATGGTACTCCAAATTAATAACATGTTTTATAACCAGATGATAAGAGTACACGTTAGGACTCGGTCATATTTGAAAAAATATTAGGGACGATTCACTATCATTTATGGGAATATATTTGATCTGTATATTGCCTTTTAAGGATATTTATTTATTGGACAAAATTCTAATGGGCCGGTTTCTAATAATCTAAATTCTATGTTTATTTTTAATAACATACAACATGTGGGAATTGTTTGCATATCACGGATGAGATAATGACACAAATTTTGCATTCTTATTTAAGTTTTAAAATATTGTAATTATCTAGAGAAATTGCGAATTAATTTCAACGTCCGCTTCTGTAGAAAATAGGTTTATGTTATGATATGTATTATTCTAGTGTTTTCTCAAATCATATAAAGTAATCATGTTTCATTGTTTAACATGATTGCCATTACTTAGTTATTAACGTCGCGCAAAGTGAATTTATGGGCTAATTAAAACGTAAATAATTGTTACTTAATCCGTGTCTAAGAACCGTGCAGGTTGTAGCTTGTACGCTATAATTCGTGATAGATATATAATAGCAATTATTTTATACTTATCGTTTGTTTTGAATTTAATCAGAAAGACAGTTTTTTTTTAACAAAACCTGTTCAAATGTATGAAACTTATAAAGTTTTTTCAGTTATTATTGCCTAAAATTACACTAATTCCGCTTGTTGTCTTTTCAGTTACAAATAAATAAATAAATTATGATCAACAAAATTTTCACCGATTAATTATTTATTGATAATAATTACACAATAATTAGAAGGCATTTCAACCAGTGGTGCAATTTCCTTAAAGAATTTATTTTGTAGTTCACATTTTTGTCGTCTTATTGAAATGTAGCAAGGGCGGTTTTAATGCTTATAGATATTCTTTACTAGCCCACCCTGGGAATAGTAGAAATTACGGCAAATGTACCATTAGGTTGCAATTCTTTTTCTAAATACTGAGTCCACTGTAAGGAATCATCGTGTCTAAAACCTAGGAATCTACTTCAAAATGTCATTACTTTTATTATCTAAATTAATTAAAATATTTTTACAACGATTTTTGTTCAAAGCGATTCCTTTAATTAATGTATTATGATATGATTAATCCGACTGCACTTTTCTTATAATAGTACATATTGCAGTAGTTTCGATTGGGTGACGCCAAATAATCGATTGAATATTTTTTTTATTCTTTTCATTAGATCTATTGGAAAAACACTTTCACGTGTTGATATTTCGGAGAAGGCACATAAATATGCATGTCCGTATTAATACTTTGATGAAATCAGGTTTTATCATACTGTGACGATTAGGGTATTTTTTAAAGTGATATTAGGTATTGTTATTCTATATTATTTAACCAGTAAAGTGCATTCGATGTTTATAAGTCAATTTATATCTGTACTACAAAACAGTTGACGTGTATATTCACGATGTAAAATAAAAATAATACCTCCAGCATGCATGTAAAAATTATACTTCGTAAAATTTATAACAGTATTCTTTACTCTGTATTAAGAGTGTGAACTTGTCATTACTTGCTTTTAATTTGTGATATTATAAAACTGAATTCCATTGTTAACGGGTTAAATCCTTTTTTATAAAGTAGGGAATGCGTTGCGCACCGTTTTAACCTATGTCGGGGAACAGAGAGGTATGTGGGGGTCCTACCTGCTGCAGAGAGAGGCAGGGGTATACCCACTAAACCCCAAGGCGCTCGTCCATTGCCTGAGTGGCGGCGTCGTGGTAAATAGACTGAACCTTAACTTCCACAACACCGTCGGCTATTGCCCACCCCAGGCGGCGGGCCCGACGTCCAGCCTGTTCGGGGAAGCGACGGGAATGACCAGAAGCGCCGGGTCTTTCCCGTCCGTCAGTGGTGACCTGTGCAGGCAGGTTAAAGTGACCCCGCACAGGGTGGAGCTTGCAGGCCACCACCGGGAGGGAAAAGGGCGTGATCGTGTTGCCGCCTCCTCCCTTCTCTTTTACGTCTGCGGAGCGTAGGTTGGGAGGGATCCTCTTTTTTCCGCTCCACTGCTTTCTTACGGGACACCACTTTCTCGCAGAAGAAGACAACGGCTCTCCACGCCGCCTCGCCGCCTCTCATGGTCTCAACCACGCTCGGTAGCAAAAGGTCCTGGTCGTTAATTGCGTACAAGACTCGTCGCACCTCCGCCTAGCTCAGACAGCCCTGGCTTGGACGGTGTGCTGTGCCAAGTCTTTCACCGCGCCGTAATGATGGCACGACGAGGACTGCTCTCTGCGGATTCGGTACAGGTACTTGCCGAAACACCCATCTCCCCACATCACTTGAACCAAACGGAAAGTGAGGAACCCGTGCGGCCGTTCCTCTCACGTCTCGACCATAGGACCGATGTCGTCGAGGATTAGGCATCTATACTACGCAAAGGCCTTGCCGCGGAACATTGTGCAGAGGCCAGGCGGTCACGGCGCGCCTTTTGAGCGGCCGTCTACTCGTAGATGGCGGTCAGCACCCTGGCCTCCAGCTCCCTCGAGACGGGTTAAATTCTAGTCTTAACTTTTACATCTATAAAGTCAAATTAAGTGTTTATTTGATATGTGTGTAGTACGTTTTCCTTTTTCAAAAATATTAGGAAACGGTAAAGAAAAAAATTATCACAATATTGTGTGAGTAATTATTATGTATAACCGACTTGTGGACTATAGTCTTAGAAAATTTGAATAATGGTGATGAATGACTTTAACTCGTAATATTGACGATATCCACGCCTTTGTTGTATCGCGATTATTACGCAAGAAAATATTAAAAGTGCATTGTTTTCTGTAATATTTTTACCACTCTGATTCCAATACGTACGATCGGCGATTCTTCTCTATTATCTGGGTAAGTACAAGTATGTTGTTCGTATTCGTATTCTCTACAGTCTTCGTCTACGTTGTACTTGTAATTGTTTTGATGTTAGAGAACAGTAAAAAATGGAAAAGCGGAACGAAGCCGTGAGATAAACCATTTGTATTAATAAGGCTCTATAACATCTTGAGCGTATTGGGTTTTTACTTTTAGTGCTGTTAATGAAAGTGTGTATAAGGTCTTTCGTGTCTTATGTTTACAATAAAATATGTAGATACTTTTAAGTGACAATGTTTTTTTCTTCAAGTAAGAATATTTATTATTATAAATATGATTTTAGTAATTTAATTTTCCCTTTTATAATTCGCATTTGTTAAACGGGATGGATTGAGGTCACATAGATTACCAGTGATTTGTTTGTTATGTTTAAAAACAGAGCCAGAATGTTCAATACCACTTTCAAACAAACTAAATATAAACGTTGCTGTTAATATTGTTATAAATTTAGAGACAAAGGAAAACATCCTATAAGGAGTTGAGGAAAAAGGATAAAGTTTACCTTATAGGTATAAGCAAAATATATGTTTGGATTACTCATCATTCATTTATGTAATTTATATCTATTCGAATATAATTATGGTTAATAAAATTAGAATTTAACAATCGTTTTATTGCAAGATATGTCATGCAAAGGCATTAGACATACGGACGGGACATACTACAAACCAGTATACGGGGTTAGTCCCAGACATAGCAACTGCATTGCGGTATTTATACTCACCTGGAAATGTCCAGCACTTATTCGGAAGTCAGTCGAAAGAGTGTAAAGAATCGTGTATAGATTTTAAGAGTAACTGAAAAACGAAATTATACTCTAGGAAAGGAAACTTAAAGCTCAAATTTGCCTATACTTCAATATATACGTGAACGTATGGTAGACGGACTTGCTTTTTCTTACTAAACCAGTATGATAATGATTGCGATCTCGACAAACTGACGAAGATACGTAGTGTCATTCAGTGAGCAGCCTCCATATGAAGACATCATTTTTGTTTTGAATAAATATTAAGGATATTCTGAAATTAAAATCTTACAAAGAAAAACAAGGCATGCCGAGAAGAGTAAAATTCGATTATAAAGTAGAAACGAATTGTACGATCCGTGTGATTAAAAGAAAACTGTATTTGGTACCGTCGGCGATTTTAGTGTAAGTGAATTGTAGAGGTGAAGCGATATTGGTTTAAAATCATTCTGTTTTTACCACTTTCTAATTATGCAGTTGGACATTTTTATAATATTTTGCGTTAATTTCAATAGCCGACTACGAAGAGGGTAATTAGGTAACTTTCTTTTAGTTTCTTTTTTGTGTATTATTTATTGTGTATAACGTTTAACTAAGTCAAAAAGATGTAAATACGAAGTTGGACAACAAATATTATACAAAGGTACCCATTTAAAAAAATGTTTATTATTTATTTCTGTTGAAACTTTTTGTTTTTAGTTTCTATTTATCGTCGTTACGTTTTTTGGAAAAAGGTTTATTTAACCGAGATATTTGCCAGCGTAGTATTTTGACATTAGAGGGAGACAGAAATAGAACAAAACAATGTTAAAGTGTTTACAGCGTGTTATTGTGTTGAGTTCACTGGTTTTGACATCAGTTCAATGTCGTGAGTACTTAATATTATTACACAAAATAACATATCTTTTATTAAATTAAAGAGCGATTTATTTATTTTTTTCACAAAATTACTTTGTTTATGGTGTATTACAAAAATTGTTAGAGCTTAGAGTGTTTTCGACGAGCGCGCTTTACCATGTGCGGCCTCATTATCACTTAACACTTTATCGACCGGTAGTCGATTTTTAGGCTTTTCGTCGTCGCCGCTCTCCCACATTTATCCAGTTATTTTGACTTTTATAACTGATGCCTATTGAGAGACAAACATTTAGACGATTATTCAGGTCTTTAACTCTACACATTCATTTTTAAATGAAAAAAGAAAATAGTGCCGTAAACAGTTTATCGATAAAAACACAACAAGATGAGAGAATTTGTCTTTCATCACCGGTCGATGACGTGTTAATAATATTGAATGTAAACTCGACATTAACGATTTTGTTTGTAACCATTATTCACCATTTCAGAATATGCCGGAGCCAACTGCATAATACAAAACAAAATATCAGGAATATGCCTCCCATTAGTAGAATGCGCACAATTAATGAACGAGATAAAGGCAGGTGGCCCGTTTATAGCACCGCAGTTAAGAAGGAAGTTACAATCTCTCGCATGCGGGTTTCAACAGGATTTGCCTTTGGTATTTGTTCTTTCTTTATGTATATTATAGCGGTACAGTTTTAGGCATAGACATTTCAAAGTAATTGTAGAACCCGTACCTAAAATGTTACACGCTTTACACGGTATAATGTAGCACTGATTTAGTACTTAGATTGTATCAGTAGTTGTAAAAGATTTTTAACAACTATAATTTGTTCATCAGAGCTCGGCTTACAACAAAGGCTAGATGTGCGAAGTAAAATATTCATTAAATATGAAAGTGCTTATCCAGCCATTCGAGTACAACGGACAGGAGTAATTTAATATGAAATTGTATAAAAAAAATTGTGTTCCCATACTTACTAAATTTGGTGGTTAATATTCAAGAAAAAGATCAATAATGACTGCATTGGAAGAGTTGTCACCCTATCTTTTGAAAGACACCACTATTAAGAAAGGTCAACTGTTTCGCCGACAAAAACAAATCAACGCCACCTGCAGCACTTATTTCTGTTTCATATCTTGTTATGTATTTTAGTGTCAATTTTAGCTTTTTATGAAATAACTCTATTATGTACCACAACCACATGTAAGAATTAAATTAAAATACTGTTGTTACTTAAATTATTTTTTGATGGCTTTTTACGATGAAACAAGTGCTTTTGTCAGAAAAATACTGGCCTATTTTCAGTTGAATTTGATGTCCAAATTTCAGTAGTGATTGTTTTTTAAGGGACCTTTAAATCCGTTGTATTCGTAATGCTAATATGTATTATTGTTATATTCGTCTCATGAGTTTTTTTGTCATAATGTTATATATCTTTTAGATGTTAGTTTGTTACTTTCGGCATTCTCTTCTATCCAACCGAGTCGTTTATGTATTCCATCTGATTAGTTCGCTTGGATATAATTCTTAGCTTTGTCGAGTTTACGTAGCATGTGAAGCAATATACGAGTAGGATAAGTACATTAGTTTCAAAAGAGTTTTGCAAGAATAGGCTATTCCCTTACGTACTTTTTGTTTCCTATACTAGTATTTATTTTTGATTTAAAAGAATACTTTCAATCTTAAGAGATCATTTTGGTACCTAATATAACTAATAAACTATTAGCATTCACATAAACTTTTATTTGAAGAAGCATGCTTACCTTTGCTTGACAAAATGTAGGCGGATAATCACATATTTATGAACTAATTTTAGTGTTGATATCAAAGGTTGGACGAGCACCAACGCTTGTTACGAATGTTACCAAGCGCATAATTAAATTTGTTTATAATATTCTTCTAGGTTTGCTGTAGCTCTCAGATTGACGAAAGGAATGAAGTTTCCAGAAATGATGAAAATATCAACGAAATGAATAATAACTTATTGAGTGAGAGCCCTCCTGACGTGCGAAGACATCGAAATATAAACTTGTTACCCACACAGTGTGGACCTATTGAAAGCGATAGGATATTTGGTGGTAAAAAAACGCGTCTCTTTGAAATGCCTTGGATGGTGCTGTTATCATACGATTCAGGTATGAGTTATAAACTGATCTGTCAAATTAATTATTTTATCTTCAGAACAAGATTTTAAAACATTTACCACCAATAATCGGAGGTGTTTTTTTTTATTAATCTCAATTCACATCTACAATTTGTATCAGATAAAACTTTTTTTTATTAGTTTTACTTTTAAGAAGACCTGTATTTATTTTTGAGAAATAATAATAAATTGGAAACCATTGTTACTACTTTCAAATTTGTGTATGCCCACAATATTTTATGAAGCACTGAGATCTATTCTAACAAATCTATTACTTAACTATTTTTAAATATTTAGATATAGTATCATGGAACGCACTGTTGTATTTCAGCGCGTGATACAAGGCTTAGTTGCGGGGGTTCGCTCATTTCAGAGTGGTATGTGTTGACGGCTGCCCATTGCGTAAGTTTCTTGGGATCCCAAAAACTTACAGGTGTTATTCTTGGTGAATATGACTTGAGAAAGAATCCCGATTGCGAAAGAGTGGAAGGGGAGCTATTTTGTGCACCCAGTTCGAGAGTAAGTACTTATTTGAGGATTGAATCACTAAAATTGTAGATTAGGTTTAAATTCAGCATGTTCGTTATTAATTTATTTAAACTTTAAAAATAATTAGGCGAAACGCGCCTGTATAAAAAAGTTTAACTCGCAGAGGTAATAAATTTTTACTTTATGTTCGGATAATGAGATTATTTATAACTATAGGTTAAACAATGCATTTTAACATATAGCTAAACATATTTATATGCTGTAGCATCTGGTTGCCACTTAAAAAGCCATTTATTAAAATGTGTTTATATGCCAATTCATAATTTTATAATGAAATTTATTTTAATATCTATTTCAGAATGTGACTATCGATCGTGTGATATCACACCCAGGATATACTCCACAAAATTTAGTAGATGATATAGCTTTAATAAAGTTATCGGAGCGAGCAGATTTTACTTTGGGTAAAGTTTTTTTTTAATTAAGTGTATACATAAATTATTATTATTAAAAATGACAAGAACTATTGAAGATATGTAATGACATTCATATTCAATTCAAATTCATGTTCAATCAGACATTATTATCGATACTAACATTATGTAGACTTAGTATTTAATTGTGTCAAGTTTTCTTTTATTTTGTTCATAATCACCGAGAATAGTTTTCTGCACAGATACCTAAATATTAAGTTTTATGTACTGAATAAATAGTGAAAGGTTCAACGCAGCACATAACTCTGTTATTTTACTAATTTCTCTGTTTTATTTTTCCGCTTTACACATAAATCTACTCCTGATGTTAAGTAACAGTGAGGCCGTATTTGGTGAGGCGTGTTTATCCATAATACACATGGTCTTACATATGTGAATGAACATAGCAATGCTGTTATTGCGATAGATTATCAATGAGATTAGGTACACGAGTCACGCTGGTTTGAAAAAATCCTTTCACTATCCAAATCGGAATCTAGCCTGAGATCTCCTTGTTACCAGCCAAGCAACAAAAACAGCTCCAGATTGGCAGTTTCATTCAGTTATAACTTTATTGTTTTAAGCACTAAAAAATTACCGCTTTATAGACAGCATGAAGCCGATATGTTTGCCGGTTACGCCGGAGCTTCAAAATGAGCTGCTGGTCGGTTTAAAGGGTGTGGTCGCTGGTTGGGGGTTTACCGAAGATGGTATTAAATCTCCAGTGCTGCTCAGCGTGGATCTGCCTATAGTTTCTAAAGAACAATGCCAGGCTGCATATAATGGGTATTAGTTTCATTTTTAGATTCGTCGTATATTTATTATTGGATATTAATAACATAACCTTTATATTTAGATGCCTTTTGAATAAGCTAGACAATGACAAGTTATTTTTCTATTACGCATTTGCATATATTGTTTTCATTTATACAGTACTACTACATTTTAAAGAGCTACGAAATATTGTTTTTCTGTCCGTGTTTATTTAGTTTACATCTTAAAAGAAATGCTCAATGATAATTATCACATTAAAAATTAGTCAAACGTTATAGAAGTTTGTTAACGACTATATAAACCCTGCCATTTGGTAGAAAGTTAAGTTTGTATGGCAAATGCCTGAGTAAAATAATTACTACGATGCACTTTTAAATATGTAATTTTATATGAAATGTGAATATTTGTTGTTTTCGTAGGTCCCCTCGGATTCACGACAAGCAAATTTGTGCAGGCGGTGTCCAAAATCAAGATTCCTGCAGTGGTGATTCAGGCGATCCCCTTATGTACCCAGGCAGTACGTTAACTGGAGTACGGTAAGTTCGCATTTGCTTAATATTACGTAAATGTGTCATATAATCTAAGAAAGTCGCTGGGATTATAGTGTCTTTTTGTTTTTAATCAGCTAACATTTCTCTTTAATTTTATGTTACATGAGGCCAACGAAATTGAAGCCAGACCGCTCATAGTACTCCGGGTCTATAATAAGAGTTTCTTAGCACAGCAATGCATTACGAAATGAGTACGACAGTAGTTTTATAATATATGGGTATCCAAGCGGGTTAAAGAAATCCTTTTACCTAACTTTGTGGCTCATCTTGCGTCAGGATCGGTCGTCTGCAAGTATGGAATGCAAGTGGTTCATTCACTATGCCTCATCAGATAAAGTGTTGCTATTCTAACTTCGTATCAGTTTATTGATTTCTCGATATCGATAAGAATGTGTTCAGTTTTTTTAACCTTTCGTACAATTGAGGCCGTTTTCTAATCATAGTTACGTCCAACGTGGTATCGTCTCTTACGGCTCTAAGCAGTGTGGCATTGGCGGTTTCCCTGGCGTCTACACCAATGTGGCGTACTACATGGACTGGATATTAGACAACATGCGCAGTTAAGTTGTCTTCCGTATCTTAATTTATAGTGCATAACGGATGTTAGCAACGAGGTATACACATGACAGTCCATATAATGACTTGTAGATTTTTGTGCAAAAAAATATATAAAAGATTAGCAGACATGTACCAGATGCTAAATGCAAATGATCGTTCCTCGTTTGAAAGCAAATTCACAAACGATCTGTCAATTATCAGTTATTCAGCAAGATAAGTAAACGATGACTTCAATTTTTTTTCACGACAGTTTCTAATTTTGGTCATTTAAGCTACCAAAACACTGAAAGCAGTTACAAGCCGTAAATTCCACTATCGCTAGTCGTTTGCATTAAGGAAGGCGTTACTTTTATATTTGGCTTAGTTAATTTTTTGGATTAATTATTTAGTCATCAGAATTTACCTTAATAAAACTTTAATTTTTTTACTCGCAGATAAAAATAATAGGTAATACCAAGATTTCAAAACTATTGAGTATTTTACCTTTTAATAAGTAGTAAATGTCATATATATTAAATATTTATGACATTTGCAATTTATGTATAATAAACGTAATTATATAGAAATTATAATTGTAGTAATGACAAAAATAAGCATGTTATGATAAATTCTCCAAAGTCCCAAGTCAGAAACTATTTGGCTAGTAATTATAGAAAAGAATTCGAAAAAACATTCTTAGATTCCTTTTACTCAGAACCAAGGACTTTATGTTGTTAAGGTAAGAAAATGAATACGTAGAATGCGTGTGATTTAAAAATAATTGTTTTTAAATTTACCACATATTTCTTACAAATAGTTAAAGTCAAGAATAAATAAAGTATTAGTTGATAGTTCGTAAATTATTACAAATATTCATTATTACCTTGATTTTGAATGGTTTGTACAAGGTAATAATAAAAGAACAAATGCAGTATTTAAAAGCAGAAGTCTACCGATACCTAAGAAACACTCGACATTAGTAAAAAGCTGATTATCTGCAGGAAAACAGGATTCAGGGATCGCGACAAACTTATAACTTCCTGCTCTTTAGGTAGATGGTTATTATCTACTGTAAAATCTTAATTTTGGCCTTGATTTTTTTATGTAAATGCGTACTCTGTGCAGTCCAATAAACAGAACCAAAAATTTGTCACTTAAATTTTACTTTAAAATCCTTTTATTTAATTGCTCTGCATGTTAGTACAGACGCACTATATACGAACGCACTTTTATATACGAAACACTTAAATAAAAGGTTTTTAAACATAAAATAAAGACCGTGTCGATACTGTGGACTTTTTTGATAGAGGCAACATTGGTTTATCAAAATTTAGTGTTAAATCAAGAACGTGTATTAAGCACTATGGTCAAGAATGAGTTGGTACTGTAAGTTACTAACGTAATAGACGTGTAATTGTCCGATGCTGTTATTATTAATGAAAAACGATCTACTTTTAATTTTATTATCCAATGATAAATGTTATGTACCGAAACATTGACCATTCGACTCGGAATAATGTATACATTTTGTTTTAGGATATTTGTTTGTGGAACTCTGTAGACAATCTCTTATATTTTTTATTTACTTTTAAGAAATGTTTTCTCGCCAATAAAAAAAGACTCGAATTTTTTAATAATTATTCACTATAACCATTACAATAAAACTTTTGACTATAAGAAATTGTAAATGTTATAGTTTAAATTTATTTACAGCTCAACAAAGTGGGCAGGTATCAGTTGGTCAATAAAATTGTTAATTTTCCAATTCGTTCAATAATGAATTTATAACATTATTTTTTTAACACAATGGTTTTTGGTCATATCAGCCTGCGTAAGTCATCCGCTGGACATAAGCCACGTTGATTGTTGCTTTTGTTTAAATGCGTATTTTGTTATAAGTCCATGTAAATCCTGTAATTTAGACCATATATGTCATATAATTATTTTTAAATTTCTAGTAATGTAAGTTATATCTATAATAATAATTCATGAAACTAAATAAATATTGTGAAAAATTTTAAAATATATTATTTTAGCGTCAGTGTGATAGACGCATGTATTAGCTACGAGTATATCATCGAAAATTTTTGTATCGTGTAATTTGTAGCTATTGAAAACGTTTCGAATTTTAAAAAAATCCACATATCGTTTCAACTTAGCTCATCTTTATAATATCCGTTTGTACAATCAAAACATGTTTATTCGAATTTATAATAATTGAGACTGGTGAAGTGGTGCTAGTCTATATCAATTTATTTTTACTATAAAAATAATGTTAATCACTACAGCCAGTTTTGTAAGACATGTTTGTATTTTTTTTACTTTAGAAATAATATATAAAATTTGATCCAAAACATTATTGTTTCTTTTTATGCTCGTGCAAGTTACATTATTGTAACAACCGAATATTTAATCTTTTAAAAATGGACACTGATTAGTTAATCTCAAGTCCTATTGTGTTCTAAACTTAAATCGAAAAATATGACACAAATTAGAAGATACCTTTTGGTTTTCCATTATTCACTCGATAAATTATGTACATAAGTTCAAGGGATATTGACGTTTGTATCAAGTATGAACAGTATACTTCAGCACGCGTCATCGCTTTGGGTATTTCTAATAATTATTACTTACCCGTCGGAAGCAGAAGTATTTTTCTTAAAACATCTTGGGTTTTATATTATATTGCGTTTTATATGTTAACATTGCCGATTGCGATGTATCATAGAGACATCTAACGTAAAAAATCGTATTTGAATATTACATAAGTTTTCGTGTAAATTACCATATTTGTAATCTAGCACCCGTAGATAATTACCTTTCCACAGAATTTCTAGTATTATTAGTGAACGTTAATGTGTTGATTCCTTTTTAGAAAATTATTAACTTATCATACTCTAAATAGAACAAATAAGTAGTAGTATTTGCGATTAAACAAAGCGTAAATTAGCAAATAAATTTTTGTTTTATTTAGTCATGGAGTCCTTCAAAATAACGATTGAATCTATAAATTCTATCAAACTGTTTTAAGCATTACCGTAATAGTTACTAACAACAGAAGCGCAAATATTACTTTACGAATGCACCTTTTATCTAAAAAGGTTCGATTTAAAATTTTCATTGTAATAAAAATCTCAGCAAACGTGTCGGCCACGTTTAAGTTTTTCTTCCTCTTAAACCATTACAAATATTGCAACGAATATCAAGAATAAATCGATATTTGAACTAAATTTAAATACATTTAATGGTAAACATGCATATTTTCTTATAAATCAAAATTACTCTAAGTATATGTATAAACAGTTCATTCATGTTTTAGTTCATATAAGATCCATATTTTGTTAGTAATTATTAGTATAGGACATAATACTACACTAATAGTGTTAGAATCTTTTTTTTAAATGTAATGTTTATTTTTTAACAATACTAGGAAACAAGTCTACAAACAAATATCCCATTTTCCTAGCCCCAAAACAAATTTCACGCAATATCTCTTAATAGAGCAATCGGAGCAGGCAGCAATCATGATCAGGATGTTGTTGGAACTGTTACGTAGGCTCTTCATCATAGACGCTTCCTTTTGCGCGTGTTGGCGTGGAATTCATCCATGAGCGCCCCCGTAAAAATTCCTAACGCGCTGCAGCATTTGGACAACCCCAACAACATCCTGAATTTAGAGTTGTTACACTGATCGTGCAAGGAATTGAAAGCGCGACGCGAATATTCCTCCACCAGACCGCTCGAGTAAAAAGACTGAAAAAACGCTTTTACGTCGGCAGTGCAACGAGCGAGCGTATTGCCTTCCACCGCCAACGCCCTGCACTCCCCCTTATAATATTGGAAAACATTACTCAGATATTTAATCTTTTTTACTTCCTTTAGGAGGTATTAAGATATACAGGTGGTACAATTCGAGGCTGCTGTCTTTTGCTTGGAAAACTAGTATCTCACTCTTAATGGCTTTGTATTTTAAACCATGCATATTTGCGTATGTCTCTAAAGTAGATATGTGCTTCCCTAGACCACCTGCTGTCAGACTAGCGAAAACCATATTGTCAGCATAACTAATATTATTAACACATGTTTCATCAATGAAACTATATGCATGCTTCTGAGTTCCCCAATCAGCTGGTACATATAGACATTAAATAAAAGAGGAGAGCTCTGTCCTCACTGTCTCACACTGCATTCTAGCCTGTATTCATTCGACCCGATGCTTCTTCTTTTATTATGGAGTATACCTCTCTCAAACATTGTGAAAAGTCATTTGTTAGTATGTAAATGCTAAAAATAATAATAGCGTTACTACTCACTGTTATCTTGATTCCATACTTAGGCGTTATTAGAATTTATTACACTCATCGCGTCGAACACACTTTTGCGCCAAAAATAACCCTATATTACCGTATGGCCAACCGCTATGTAAAGTTGCAGCTGTATCGACGGCAGACCTGCCAGTGTTTCCGAAATTAATATCAATAGTACTCAGTAAGAGCAAATCATGCGGTAGAAGCCACGTTTTCTGAAGAACTACTTCTTCGTCCATTAGGCACAGGGTTCTAACTGTAGACTAATTACTTGTGGTAGTAAGGCGACAGGAGCGGCAAAATGCGTTGGCAGTGTGACGCACCAAACTCTCGGAAGAGAGGTATGCGCGCAAACGCGTTGTGGGGGCCATTCAGCCGGTCTTCGAAGCCTGGATGCAACGATGAGGAGGAAAATTCACCTACAGAGTTACGCAGGTGATCACCGAGCATTGGTGTTTCGGTGAATACCTGTGTAGAATTGGACGTGACTTGACGGCGTACTGCTTCCACTGCAGTGGGACGTACTAGGATTCCGCATTGTATACGCTTGCGGTTTGCCCAGCATGGGAATCGGAGCGGCGGACCTTAGTAAATCGGATCGGACGAAAATTCTCATTGCCAGCAATTCTGTCGGCGATGCTGGGAGAAGATTGGGCGTATAGTGCCGTAGCCTCCTTTCGTGAAAGTATTATGGTTCAAAAGAAGCTAAGTGGAATAGCGGGAAGGCAAATTCTGCTCAAAACCGAGGCCGGCGGATCGGTAACATGTTTCGCCACGGTCCTCCATTAAATGATTTTTCCCTCCCGTAAAAGGGCCTCTGAAATGGATAGTAGGGATAGTCCTTATCATCCTTCCAACGGCTTCGAGGAGGACGATGGCAGAATGTGGTGTCCAGCCATTGTGGTAGAACTCGCGAGAATTCTGGAGTCTGCAACACGCAGAACCTAAGATGTGCTATCATCATAGCGTTAGAGAGCCGTGGTTGTGTTCCGAAAGGAGATCCCGCGACTCCTCCAAAACGCAGAGGACAACCACTGAGGGTGTTTTAGTGGGTAAGAATCCCACATAACCCTGACTTCCCCCCAGAAGGCAGGGTATCGAAGATTTCCCCTCGATAACAAAAAAAAAGGGTTATGACTTTATCTAGGGACCTTTCTACAGATTTACAGTTAAAACTTATATTGCTATAACTTTAAACTTAACATCACTTTTATTATTTTCCATCTCTCTTAAGAATCTCGGAATAGGTATAAGTTTTTGTAGTTAAAAAATTCTCTGTTGTTTTACTGCCCGCTTCTGGCTTGTTTGTTTTCCTATTAGACGGCCTCGTTTTTTATTATTTTGTCATCTACATTAGTGAACAATAAACTTCCCGCCTGCACTAGCAGTGCGTTTCAAGCGCGGACGCTTGTACTTGTTACGCCTTCTCACTTCCTCCCGCCTTATCAGAACACTACAAGTTGCTTGCACTTTCAAGATGTATGATATCTAATTTGAGTGACAGAGATGGATACTCCGTAGATTTATTACGTCAAGCGAGATAGAATGAATCATTACGCATTACGTCGACATTGCCATCCGCCCGCTGTCAAATATAAAGTACCTTCCTCTTCCCATATTGATATTTTTTAATTCTTTATTCTGCATTGATCTATATTTATGATGTTCAGTAAATTGTCGTATGTCCTGCAGATTATTCCAGGTAAACAATTTTTTTAAGCAATGTAGTCACATCTACATGATCGACTGTAATGGGGTGTAACGGTGTGTTTCTAAAGTTCTTGTAATAAATATTGGCATTAGGTCAGGATCCGTTTCCTTTAAAAGATTAATAACGTCTTCTATGTTGCCTGTAGTTCTTGATCGGGGTTTCTTTATCTTAGTATATTACGCGTATTCAGACTTTCAAATACTGGCGACTTAGCCGTTTCAATATCTTCGGTAGTAAACGTAGTTTCACATATTTGCACAAGACTTCCATCGCATCTCTAATGACATATTATTAACGTTTATCTTATATTTGCATTTAAATTTTTTTTAGATAAATAATAATCATTAAAATATGAAATCTTAGCTTGCTGTGGTATCGTCTTTTTTAGAATCAAGACTTGTCATGTTACCAATAAGATTTTCGCCTATATTGATATAATAACTAAAACCGTTGTCTCCTTTTTTTCAAAATATTTGCTCAATCGGGAGACAACTAAACCATTGATAATACCGATGACACTAATGTCAAAATTATCTCAAATAGTGTAGATTATCTGTAGCAATTTGACGAGACGTCATTCTAGGTATCAAAATCTAGGTTTATTTCATATTTAAAATGATAAATCATGGGCGATTCGGAGCGGCGGTGCATTCAAAAGGAGTTTGCGAGATTAAAGGAACAGGAAGAGATTCGGCAAACTATTGAAAGGTCTTCCTTACCAGTCGACCAGCCTGCCCCAATTATTAGCAGTTGCTCGTGCAAAAACCAAACTCCCGGTTCGGCAACGCAACGATCAAAACCAAGATCATCACCCTCGAATCGCTGCTGCTCCAATGTTATTATTTTATACTAATATTATATTACTAGTACATAGGGATACAAACTACACATTCGAATATGTGTCCTGTTCGGTAATTACTGATATCCACATGTTGTCCAGTAAGATCTGTCTCAGTAAGTCTGATTTTAAAAGAGCTGTAATAATTTTATTACTGGATTAACGATACTTACCTCATTGTTTTAAAGTAATGAGCGCAATGCGTGATTATAAGTGGTAATGAGCAAGCATACCAGTTACTACATCCAAATAGTGTTGCCGTTGCTATTTAATGAACTGCTGGTGTAATATAGTCCAATTTCTGAATGTTGGTATGTATTTGCCAAAATAGATCTCTACGTACGTAATATTTACGACACAAGTATCAAAAGACAGCGATAAAATTCATTAAAAATAATATACATAAAAAAATCTTGTAGTTTTTAGAAGCATATTAGAGATAAGATGTGATTCTTATTTATAAAAATCTAATAGCGTATTTTCCAATAGAATACGCATTTTAAAATGTTATGAGGCAAGCTCGCAACTGGTTTAGCTGACAGGAGATAATATTTGGAGATATATGTATAATAATATTTCAGCTTAATTCTTAGTTTTATATTTCAATCTGTACTATACATATTTATAGTATATTGTGTGAAATTGTATCAAGGTTGCTGTAACCGATAACAATTATAATTTTTTTTTTTAATAATGGGGCAAATATACATCTATTTAGTTAATAACTAAGTAGTGAATAAATCATCAACCAGAACATTGTCTCTAACAGTAGTTATCAAGTAATAACGCTAAATTTTAGTTGCAATGCATTAATTTTGTTTCAGTTCATTCTTCGGATTTTTTGCTCTATCTACAGATTCTACAACTCCGTCCAATCCGTTTATGTGAAAATGTTTAGTGACCGTTATACGTGGCAATTGTTTAAGAGTATTATATTTTTTTCACTTGCATTGAAACTATTTGACGATATTGCCAAACATGCGTGTGATGATTAACTTCTGGGTGTGGTTTTTTCTCATCAAAAAGTAATTATGTTAATATTGTATTCGTATACTCACTAATAATAAATTGACCGCCTGATACTCTTGTTTCATTTAATTGGAAAATAAGCTTTGTTAAATTTTTTTTTGTTTATTGCACATAACGTTAAGTATTTCAATCCAGTTTAGGCTTAACCATGTTTTATCTATTAGTACATATTAATTTGAGTACTTTTTTACACTAAGAGTATATGTATTGATGTAATATTGTTATTATTTTTTTATCGGCTATGGGCTGATCGTTAACTTCGATTTCACCTAATATTAAGTGACAGTGTGGTCGCAGATAGTTAATCGTGTTAGCTCAGAATATTTCTCACTTTCACATGTATGTTTGCCAGAATATAACAATGCTGTTATAGCGGCATATTGATATTGATAATTAACCAGGCGAATTCGAAAAATACCACCACTATCTACTAGACTCAAGTACATCCATGGCCCAATAATTGAACATGAGGCGTTCGGGTTACAAGACAAGCGGTAAACCACTAGGTCCGGGAGTCAGACAAGATTTGGTTTAGATAATATTCGATCGGCTATACCTTAACTGCAATATTAAAAATTAAAGTTCTAATGCAACATTCCGGGAATGTAGTCGGTGATGAAGATTAAATAAATAATAAATTGTATTATGGAATAACTGGTTCAAAAAATGAAATATTTCATCACAACTTATTGCGATTCGGACTCCTATTCCTCTGACGATAGAATAATAATACTAATTAAAAAAAAACAACCTTAAGAGATTCTTACTTTAGCGTTTTAACTTGGATTAATTCAATGTGATCTTCAGTTTGTCATTTCATGTTTGCGTACCTCCCGCGCTCGTCGATGTCCGCTTATTTTTTTTTTTAGAGAAATATAAGCCATTAATGTTCTGTACCAATTTAAACTTAAAATATGATATTTGGAAAGATTATAGGTATAGTACAAACCAAAATTTTATATCAGTGATCAATTGAAAATCCAATAACATTCAGAACCTATAACAAAATTTAAACTGAAAACTGTTTTCATTTGGATTTCATAGATGTCAAAGATAGTGTGAATTAATCAATTTATAGACAAAACGTCAATAAGGACGTAGCGTCCTCTTAATGCAGAGCAGCTATGGATAAACTACTTAACCCGATCTTTTTTAAAGTCAATTACAGATCATTTATTAAAAAATGAAAGGTTGGTAACGAATTAGTTAAAACGAAGGTGCATATGCTGCACTTTCTCAACAGCGGCACTGAAGGCTTTATATTATACTGTTACAACACACTCTTATTTCATTTGTATTCTAGCACTCTTAACAGTGTCCTATTTTGAAAACTGATGATAAGCTGGTTATCAATTTCACGCTTTCACACGCAACCTTTCTAGGGTTCCCTATTCAAATAATGACGATGATAGAAACGGAACCCTAATACTAAGTGTCCACCATCTGTCTGTTTATCCCTCTGTCAGTGGGTTCTATATAATGAGCTTTAATAGATGGAAACTTAAAATTTTTACAAATTGAACATTTCCATTCCATATACAAATAATGATAATAAAATAATACTAGAAACGTCATTTTGTTTGCGCTTATGGTACAGAACCCTTCGCGGTGCGATTCCAAATTGCATTTGATCATTTATTTATACATTAAATCATTTTTTATAATAAAGGTTTTAATAATAAGTAAAATAAAATAAATTAATAATCTTCCAAATGCGGTATAGTTTCGTGTTACATAAACAT
>DWQX01001903.1:0-24650 GCA_018245475.1 Pharmacophagus antenor
TTTAATTTTCTAAAACACGTTGCCCCCGGGCGGCCCTGCCAACAACCTAAAAATGTGGGGGCGTGCCGCCGCCGCGGGGGGGCGGGGGGGGGGGGGGGGGGGCGGTGTTCACATGTTCTGGATGTCGTGGAGCGTGGCCTCCATCTCCTCTTGCAGGAGTTTGCTCTTTTCGCGCTCGGCCACCAGGTCGTCTGCAAGGTCAGACGCGGCCACGGTCAGTCGCACACACAAACATTCCATACAAACAACCTGACTAGCGATTGACTGCACTTAGATTTTGGCAATTCGGAAATTTTAAACCTTAACAGTAATCAAAAACACCGTCGATTATCATCTTATAAAATATAATATCTTTTAAATGTTAAAAAAAAAACAAATTGTTACGAATTTTCTAGAACACAGATATTATATAGATTAAAGTGCAGTCATATCACCTCACCACGATATTTGCACTCAGAGGCACCAGGCAAAAATACGTTGAAATAAACATGCAATCACAAAAACTAACATCAACGAACCGAGCAATCTATTAAGAACACATAAAATACATGCCAAAAATGTGCACATAATTGAAATATCTTTAAAGTTTTATATTTCTTCGTAAAAATTGACAGTTATGTGCATTGGTAGTAAAGAACTAAAAAAAACCTGTTACGAAAAATAAGAATGAAGCTAGAATTATAGCGCAATGAGAGAATAAAGCTTTCACATCTATTATACAGCTTTGATATCCAAGAACACAGCTCTCTAACGTTGCATCGAATGACTGTAGACTTGTAGTATTCAAAGCGTTGGTTATTAATCAAAATGTTGCAACTTGACTTTAAAGAACGATTTCTACTTAGCTAAACTGTTGTACAGGATTATACAGAACGTTCTGCGAAACCTAGGAAACTAGCATCAGAAATAATTATTGTTCATACGTTTTAACTTCCTGCTAATGCAAATTTAAATTAATACAAAAATTATTCATAAATTCAATTATTTTCAATATTAACCGTCTCTAAGAAATGAAAAAGAGATTATAAAAATCCAAAGAAAAAATTATTTTACCTTCAAGCCTGTCGACCTCTTTTTGAAGTTTCTGAACGGAACGCTCAGCAAATTCAGCGCGCGCTTCAGCCTGAAATATTTTTACACCTTTAAAGTAACTATTAAATGCAAACAGCCTATTCTTTGAATTATTCTCATAATTTAAACAATAATATTAAAAGTTAATAAGTAAAACAAAATACTAAAACAGAGAATAGACTGTTATTAATTATCTTCAGCATGCAAACCACTGTTTGAATCTATAGTTTAATGGTATTAATAAATCGAACTGAAAAAATATTTCAGAATGGAATGTTTTTATAGAAAATATTTTTAACTTAATATTCTTTCAAAGAAAATTTAAAGATTTTTAAACAGCAGTAAGGTAAAAAAAGTAAAACTAATAAAAGCTCAAGCGACACAATACTCCATGCAATTTACCTTAATCGAATGCTTCTAAATGTGGTGTTGGCTGAATTATGGAAACAATAAATAAACATATACATATATGTACCATATACCTGTATTTGAGGAGTAGTGCTTAAAAGAATAGAACAGGGAGTTTGGTCGCCAAATTAAAAAAGAAATTATTACCGACCTTAAGCTTAAACTGATTTTTAGCATTCAGAATGTACCGGTCAATGAAGCACTGAAATAAAATTTATGATCGAATTTGTGCTTTAGGTATACGCCATTGATTAACTTACAAAAATTGCGCGTTTGACAAAAATAAGGCGACCAAAAACCCTAGAGCCGGGCATAACTTACTTGCGTCAGTTTCTGTGAGAGGCTGTGAATCTTATCCTCGACGTGTTCCCGCGACGCCATCGCCTAGCCACACACGACTTATTACAGAGGGCAAGCCACCGTCATGCTGACCGAGTTGTGATAGTACACCCCGGACAATATGATTTACTTCCAAAATAAAAGATTCGAAACCCGCCGAGAACAAACTTACTGTTTAATAAATTTAATATATTTTTTTAAATTACATAAATATATATAAGTTACGTTATTCAAATGTATTGGCAGTACTTAGATAATAAGTTGCTGAAGAAATAGCGTACGGTCACAACCACTGGCGCGCACATAATACATAAATAGTATGGTATGTAAAGAAAACATTAATTCACAGGAGAAACAGAAAAAAAAGAACTTAAATAAATACGAAAGTTTAAGCACCAACCGCTGACAGGCAGACCTCTACAGGAACCTACCACCAACGTACACCCCTTACATTTAACTAGATAAAAGAAGAAGCAATACCAAGTCTTGATACCAATAGTTTACATACAGCGAAGGCGCAGTGCCTATGACCTCCAATATACAATGACAGTAATAGCATGGCAACGACCAAAACCATATCTATCTACTTTTTCATTGTTCTTCCACGTTACCTCTTTCAGCTGTGCACTGAGGATTTTAACTTGGCCTTCGTAAGTTTCTTCTCTTTGCGTTGCCTGTGATTATTATACATTAACTATATTATACATAAAACATCGACAACAAAAACTCCATGCCGTGTCGCACAGTGTGGCAACATAGTTAATTTTTTAAGTTTGCAACACTAATGAACACCAAAAAATTTAAGTGACGATTAATATGCTAAAAACTAAAACAACAACTGTTAATAAATAAAACACAACATCTATTAATAAAAAAAGAAAGGACGAGTATCGGGATCGAGTAAATACAAGAACTCAGATGACACACTGTTTTATGTCTGTTATATAAATTTTTAGTAAATCAGGCCATAGACTATACTAGATGTGCGGCGAATGCAACTAGGCAAGCGTAAAAAACCACTCGCAAATGAAACGATCTCGTTCTCTTTCACACCTCCTTTAGGCGGGTGGTGAGGGTTTTGATTTGATTTTTGTACTCCTCTTCGCGTTGGTTGGCCTGCGTGGAACGTAATATAATTAACCTTCTACAGATGTTCAATAAAAAAAAAGAGAAATCACGTATGATGTCAACAGTTTTGTTCGTATGTAATTAAAATACATGTATTCATTTATTTTCCAATGAAGCATACTGTAAAATGGTTGGTGCAACTTTCAAAAAACATTTCTTCTTATGTTGTCATATGAAAATTCTACATTTTATTTCTCTAAAGAATAAAATATGAATAATATGTTTTTAAAAGTTAAAATTGGAGAGGCATACCTTCTCCTCTGAAACTTCCAGAGACTTCAAGTTGTTTCCCACGACACGAAGTTCCTCCTCGAGTTCCACGATTTTACTAGAAAACAAAATGAGGCAATCAATTTTTACTGAAGACTTGATTGGCAAATTTTTTTGCTATGGTGAAAACGTTTTCTGTGGCAAAAAAGTGACGTGTCGGTAACGCTTGTCTAAACACTTTTATACACATGTACATAATAAAATATCATTACATGACGAATTTTTTTTCTATTTTTAGCGGAAAACGTACCAACAACTCTGTGCCAATTCAAATTTATTAATTACAATGTACATTATTGCTTAAACAGAGTATGCTGGGTTTACGACTTCTGTGGTAGGGCCCGCCACTGATTAAAAAAGAATACTTTGAGAGCTTATTTTAAATAATTCAATTGCTAATGACTATAATTTCACAATATATGTAATCCATTAAATAATTTACTTTTTTAAAAAGGATTGAATCTTTTTTATTTCATTTTAATTACTGTAAACAATTTTATTAAGCAAACAGAATTCATAAAAATTACAATTTTTTAACTATGTTAGTAATGTTAGACACTAGTAATAAATAAAAAATACTAAATCAACAAAAGTTTTATAAAAGATAATTTTTTTTCAATGTAATTAGTTTAAAAAAAAGCATGCAATTTATAATAGCTACTAAGTTCGATAACCAAGCTTTCCTTTGTTTCTAATAGTGTTATGGAAACAAAAGATAAGCGGGGGGGATATCGATAAGCATGCAACATTAATTTAATATTAATTTAAAATGTTTACGGAAAATTTCAAAACAATTTGTCACACCATTTTCTAAATTGTTTTCAAATTTTACAGTATCGTGTTAAGCAATAAAGACAAGATACATGTTAATAACTTTCGAGACGATAACGGCAGAATAATGTTCATTCAAATTAAATAATTGTCGCATATCTAAAAGGTACCACATACAAATAAGGTCCAATATCGGTAAAATGATGCTTTTTTTTTAGAATTAAAAAAGATTTTTACACGGTCCTTCAATGTAAATTATTTGCAAGAGATTTTAAATAGGACATAAATCCCTGAGAAGATTAAAAAGCAATTTTATAATTTAATAGACAATTTGTTTTTATAATATACTAGGCATTTATAAGGCCGAGTACATTTAATAACAGTTAATATATAGGGAACCTATCTATAGCAACTAACAATCCTTAAGCAATGTTGAAAAAAATACTGCAAGTTCATGTTATCGCGGTCGCCAGGTCTCGAGTACTCACCAGTCGCTCTGCTCGGCGCGCTCCTCGGCCCGCTCTAGGTCCTGCTCCATGAGGACGAGCTTGCGCGCCACCTACCGCCCGCCGAGCGTTAGTTCACGCCCTCACGCACACGCACACACACACAACACACACTATGCTATGAAATCGCGCGCCACTCACTACCGCCCGCCTCGACTATGTAGTGGAGTGCAGTGCAAATTATTCTCTACACACCATATAATAAAATTTATTATTATATCTGAAACTGAAACACTAGTGCCACTTACGTGCTTAGGAGCAAAAAGTGTATTTGAAATTAAAAAATTAGTCTATAACGACTGTGGGCAAGGATTTTTACCATTTTCATGGATTTCATTAGATCCTGGGTGTGTAGAAACAGTTATTTGGTACTCGTCTGGTGCGGATGGTACACAGAGGTGTTTTTAACCTGTTACATATAATGTAAGGATACAAAAACAAACAGGATCACATAAAGCGGAAAATCGAGAGTGGCGTTCGAACTCAATTAAATAATAATAAACAAGGGTTGTCCCAAAACATTTAGCTCTATAAATTTTTAGTATGAAATATTTTGTTTAAATAAATCTACGTGCTATCTAGTGCGTCAACGTATTCGTTATGTGATGTGTGCGCTTGCATATGTGCGGCACGCATACGGCCAGTAGTTCTGGTGTAATGCGGTGCATATCTGAAAACGAAAATTGCCCTATACCACACATATCTCTACCTACGGACCTAACCTAGCCACGTTCAGTAATAACACACATTGAAGACAGAAGTTTAATTAAAACATTGACCTGATTGTAAACATAGGAAATATCCATGAGATGGGGCAACCCTTGTTTCAGTCGTAACAGGACAAAGACGCTTGCATCCTATTATAGTTCACATGTATCCCTGTCCTGCATGAACTTAAAATTATAAGAAATAAAAAAAATTATATATGTAACAGGCAGTTAAGATAGTAAACAACGCAAAAATAATTAAAAAATAACACGAGTCTCGTTCGCTGCATCCACCTCGCAGACAACCTAAATTAATCATGCAAAAAACGAATACTAACCGACAACAGTTACCAATGTAGGTAAATCGGGTTACAGTGCGATAGTTAACAAAATAAAAATGAACAACCATGCAATTGCTAAAAAAAAATTTGCACAACCAAACCTCATAAAACCACAACGTTACATTTTACCAAAATAAATAACGTAACATGAACAGAATTGGATAAGTTTAATTAAATTTCTTATGTCATATTTAAAACAGTCGATCAAGTTTCAAGGTTTATGTTCCGTTGTGGTCAAAGGGCAGAGGCAATAAAACCTACGATTCGCCAGCCTCGGCTCTCTCCTCAGCGCGCTCCAAGTCAGCCTCAACCATGGCCAGCTTACGAGCCACCTAAACACATCACACAATATAAGAAATCTCAACTTTACAATCAATACAGATAAACTACCAATAGTTGAGCAACTGCACCCTTCATATATGGCCGTAAGGATTACGTAACAAACGCCACAGGGCACTTGTTCTACCTTATAAGGCAAAGAAACTCAAGATCAGGCGCGATATCATTCCATCTTGGGCCGCTGACTTTTACGACTGCCTTTACCGAGCAGGGTCATGCGTCAGGAAAATTGGGACAGCATGTATGAAACCATCTGGCGCCCACGGCGCCGCTCAGTAACATTTTTTTTATTTTCATCACCATGTCGATGAAGAATACGAAGTGAGACATCCTTGAATAAGGTTAAGTTAATAATAATATAATAGTTTTTGAGTCGTTTGTCACAAATGACACAACATGCTGGATAAAGGCTAATGCATGAACAAAATGAGAAAACTGATGTTTGGTTAAATAGGACAATATTAGTTTAATAACTCATATATTAAAAACAATAGTAGGTTAGGATTAGCCTAGGAATTACAGACAAGGATACGTATAACACAAAACAATGTAGATGTTAAACGAACTCGCCGTCACAGATAACAAAATTTAAAGGGAAATATTGAAGTTGGGTGCACACGTAAACAGCATTATCTCTAACAAATATTTAGATTGCTCTCCACAGATAACAAAAAAATTTTTGGTGACCAATTAAAGAACTTTAGGTAAAGTAATGCTCAGTTATGAAGCGAGACAAGCAAACCAAACGACATCTAAGCTCAAAGACCTCATCGTATTTCTTGTCAGCCTCTTCAGCGAGGAACCTGGCTTCCTTCAGCTGATTCTCCAATGCGTCCATGCGCTCCTCATCGGCCAATGACCTGTTCTCCAGAACCTTGCGGGCACTAAACGCCATAATATAAAATTTGAGTAAATTGTGAAACTAAAAAACCTATTTACTTAAAAAATCAAGGGTGACCCAAAAGTTAGGAGACATGCAAAATAACGAGCACACTGAATCAGCAAGATACACTCAAAGCGAACAAACAACTTCATGGACTGGCTGAAAGAGAAACTTTTGGACCCAGCGTTAAGTGTGCAATATTCATACATAGCCATACTGCTTTCTCAATTTAACACTGATTCCTTATTACCTTATTCATTAACACTTTCAGTTTTTTTAGCACTATAAATAATTTTACAAATAGTTTAAAAAAACTGAAATAATTAACAATAATCAGATGATAGAAAAGAAATACATTATAATATATGCACTCCATAAATCGACAATACATTAAATTCTGTCTTCGTAAGTTTGTATTTATAATTGGCTTCAAGTTTTTAGAGAAATTAACACAGAAACGTGAAACGCCTTTTACTCGACTTTTTAAGTCTTCAACGAATATGCTCACATTACAAATTAAGGACATCGTATCGAATAACATTGATTTTTCGTGTTATCGCCTTTCGTACTTTTTAAATGTCACTTTATAGCTTTCACTTTTATTTTAAAGAAAACCTTTTAAACCGAATGACATTTGAATGTAGTTTACGTAATGTTTTCAACTTTTTATTTGGTTAAAGATTGTGGCAACAGGTAAGCAGTTGACAAATAAAAGTGCATATAATATAATGACACGTCTCGTAAAGTAATATTATGGTCAAGCTTTCACCTCTTCGTATTTCTTGTCAGATTCTTCAGCAATGAGTTTTGCTTGAGACAACTGGGCTTCCAAGATGGCGACACGGTCGTCTTCCATGTTGGTTCGATTCTCCAACGCCTTGCGTATTCTAGTTAGTGCGGGGCCAAACACATGCATGTTAAAACATCGATTGACAGTAAGTATGATCATGTAAATAAACTTTTGTTCAATGAAGCGAAAGAAAGGAAAACAAACATTTGAAAGTAGACAGATACTTGTTCTGTCTTCGTTTTAGAATTTATTCCTCATTAAAATTGAAGCTAAATTAAAAATATTTGTTTTTGAAACAAAACGCATGATTAGAAAACCTAAACGTGGCGTTATTTAAATAATATATAACATAACACTAAATCTTCTATAACATATAAGTAAAACACAAAACATGCACATAAAACAACACAGTCAAACGCAAAAGCAACAAAATTAATTTTTGAGCAAAGGAACATGACATGCTAGTAACTTTTACATGTGAATAATAATAATTTTAGGTTATTACTCTTAAATAGGTAATTATGCTATTTTATAACATGTAACATTATAGTGCTTAAAATATCAGAAGGATGCCGTTTTTTCAAACTATTTGTAAATAAAATTGATGCTTTTGTGTTCCACTTGCTCTGATTCATTAAATTTAGGTTAATGATATATTCGAAAGTATAATTCTAATTATTTATTATTTACTAGTAAGATATCGTTGCTGTCATTTAATACTGAGTTTTCAATATCTCTGTCAAGATAATACCAGTTATTTTGATTTCAATAATTTAAGAGTAACTATTTTGTGCTGTTTCAACAAAAAGAATAAAGCAACAGACGATTAATTAATACATGACAGTTATATATTTCCGAAAACAATTTGTACATAATATTAGAAATTAATTACTTTATGATAGTAAGAAACATGGATAAATAACGAACGGTCAACCACGAAATATTTTTAGTTCATATTTACTTGTAATTTGAGAAAAAATATCAACTTTTCTATTAACGACTATTGTTATTTGAAAGAATATGACTCACCGTTCAGACTCATCGGCAGCCTGGCTGGCCTCTGCCAACTTGGCGGTGGCGGTAGCGAGACGCTCCTCTGACCTTTCAAGGTCTTCTTCCAGCAGTTGGATACGTCTGTTGAGTGCAGCCACTTCGGATTCAGCCTGTGGATGAAGACATTTTATGTTAAAAATCAAAAAATAAATAAAAACTTCAGTAGCACTATTTTATATATATGTAAAAAGAAAAAATCATGCTAAAATCAACATATATTTCGACGGGACATATTTATTATGTATAGTACAATTGAGATATAAGTTTAGAATTTTATCATACAAGTCTGTTAACTATGTAATTCTATTTGGTGTATAAAACAAAGTATCACTAAGTCCCAAAACATTTGTATAATGTTTTTTTGCATTTCAACAGACAGAAAAATGTACATTTAATTACTTCTACTTTTGTACATCACGTAAGAACATGGGCGTCGCATTGTTAAATGTCGACACATTATACGTGTTCGGAATTCAAAATCGATCGGAATATTTCGCTAGTGCCGAGGGCCAACTAAATTTATATTCACTGGCATACACATGCCTATGACATCACGCGTCCTTGTTGCGAGGAAGCTCATAAACGAGTCCCAGTTTCTCCTTGTATCCTGTGTCGTCATTAGTGCGTAGTCGCTAATAATAGGGCATTGAGATATAAATAATTATAAATATTAACATTTATGTAACCTACAAACTATTGAAGTTAATATTAGTACAAAACAAATTTCATAGGCTATTTATGTACTTGTTATCATTTAAAGGTTTAACGACAGCCTTGAAATTTTGGAATTTATTAAAGAAAAAAGATTAAATAAAAAATGTCGGATTTTAATAAACGCCTCTGATAATAAAAATTTCTTCTAATCTGTGCTAATATGTAATGTTTCAATAGCATAAATATAAATATAAGGTTTCCAATAAAACAGACTACTATGCAATTTAAAAATGCGTTGAACTGAAATAAATAGTATTTTATGAACAATAACCAGACGAATTATTAACTAGAACCACAGGTCTGTTTATTAGTTAAAGGTTAATCTATATTTAGTTAGTGTTAATGATATGTTAGTATAATGATAGTAAATTCATATATGAATACATTCTAAATCCTTTTGAGGTAAAATAACAACTGATTGTATGTTTTATTTAATATCATTATGTTAATGCCTTTATATAACAAAATGGATAATAATTATTGTGGCAGCTACTACAAGTTCTAAAGTAAAATAATATATACAACTGGTTAAGAAAAGGTAACAAATTAAATAAATGATAGCAACATTTACCGAACCTGTCATTATATGATTGAATAATACACAAGGAAATTAAAATTCATAAAATTATAATAAATTTATCATTACTGAAATTTTTATTTCATTTAAAGTTAACATTTTTTTATCTTAATTTTGATACGGAATCTGATAAAGATCTTCAATTTAGTGTTGTATATATCAATATATAAACCCAAATTATGCATTTAAACGAAATATTAATCAATATAAAGAAACGTGTTAAGATAGTCGGTCCTGAACTAATTACTTTAAATTAGTTAAATCCAAGGCATACAATTTTATAATTCCTATGCGTTACGTCACACTATGATAACAGGCAGCAATCGGACACGCCTTCTTAGCGCCGGTGCGGTCTTTCTAGGACGTTTGTAAAGAAATGCTTATGAGGTGTACGGACTTTACGACATGGTTAGAACTCGTTCCATCTAATAGTTCTAAAATAGACCAACGACACTATAAGTAATCAAAACCTATAAAGTGATTAAAAATTAAAATAATAACGTACTCAAATACACATAAAATGTTTAGATTAATTAAAAATCAACAACTTATTACTGTATTCGAAAAAGTAATTTGTCTATACTAAAAAAGTTATCCACGAAAAACAGACTATTTCGCTCCAACGCATTCAAAATATCAATATAAGAAAGAGAGGTGAACATGCGTACGTCGAAGGCACACCTAAGTATGGCCGGACATTACTCACTATATCATAAGTAGATATCAACATAACTAAGAACTTCTAATATCATTCAAACCTCAACTCGAAGTAAATTCTTTAATATTTTATCACATAAGAACACGTAACTTTTCACAAAACAGAACGCAAATACATAACACGTTTCCTTACTTCTTCTCTTCGCATTATTTCCACTTGCAATCGTTTGTGGTATTCCTCGCACTCGTCCTTATATTTTTCCATTTCCTCTTTTGTTTGTCGCATCTTCTTTTTCAAAACATCTAAAATGGTACCTTGCTGCATGTTTGTGGTCATTTTTATTCACTTTTTTAAATTAAATCAAGGACCTAAGAGATAAAACTAAAAACACCTCGCTCTACTTGCGAAAATGCCAACTGACTGCCCTGTACGTTACAACTCTGTATCGCGGAGATAGCCGAGCACGAATGAACACAACCGGCAAATAAAATGGCCGCCGTCAACCCAGACTGCAACTTTATCACTACTTTAATAATGACGTTCACTTCACAGCAATAATGTTTCAAGAAATTAATTACATGAACTCTGAAGTAAATACAAATTTGTAATAAAATTTAGCTCATTAGGCAACGAACGTGACTACGTTGACAACGAATTTTAAAGGAATGGCAAACGTCAGTACATGACAGTGACGACAAAAAATCAAACCATCTATACGACATGCACACTAGCTCCACCTGTTAACGCTTCATGTAAGATACATCCTGTGGGGTCAACTAGCTCAAAAGAGAGGTTTTGAAAGCGATGTTTTAAAATATTATGGGTTCGGCACAACGGTTCACTGATTGCATCAAGTAAAAAGCCGGAAACAAATAATCAATACAATACTGGGAACTTACCAAAATTACAATGTATATACACACTTTATGTAGAAATTCAATAACATTTTCATAAATAAATCTTTCAAATGATTTCTTACACTTTGTAGTTATATTTTTAAGTTTAAGTAATTAATAAACATAATGTATTAATTTAAGTTTTACAATAACTTTAATTTGTTTAATCTCCGACGGCTAACTGCAAAAAGCGCCATCTTGTGTTATATCGTGAAAAGATAATACAAATGCTAAAATCATTACAGAGGCAAGTAGCAGACGAATACAGAGCAAAGAACAACTTACACAAGCAGCCAACCGAAATTCTTATGACGTAATTTAGAAAGTATGTAATCACCTATTTTATATTCCGTTAAATGGACACAAGCAAAGATAAAGTACCGCTGGAGTTTAACAAAATTTCTTTCAGATAATATTGATGAGGAAAGGTTAAGATGCTCATTTCAATTACGACAAATACTAATATTAACCGTGAAAATAAATTTTTCTGTTAAGTGTGCTGTTTGTAGTTTACATTGTAATATTGTATAAAAATTTGATTTATAAAATTTTATCCTCTACAGAAACATACTTTGCAAACATGAGTTGTTAAACAATGAACAAACAGGATACTTAAATTAATATTACCTTGAGATAACTTTTAGTACGGTACCCATGTTCGTGTCCAGTGCATAACATCATATCTATTTCAGCATTATGCAATGCTATCTAAAATGAAATATAAGGAAAACGTTTTGTATCGTCTTCTTTATTTACCATTGATGTACATATTTCATGTATTGATTTCTAATATGCAATGTAAACTAAAGTTTTTTCTCTACATTAATCATACGGATCTTTTTGTACAGCAATACTGTTACGAAACAGACATTTGAAATCTTTGTAATGCAGAACTAAATACCATTTGCGATATACATTTCTTGTGAAAAGATAAGTTTTCTTCTAAGATAAAAAAAAGTTTCTAGTCCTCAATATAACAAGAAGTAATTAAAACAGGTGATATTACATACATAAAAACACAATATAACAAAATTGAAAAACAAATTGAATGCCTTTAAAAATTCATAGGTAAAATGGTTTACGTATAATTAATAAATTATTCTTGACAATAAGTACTCTAGAAAGGTAAAGTGAATTCTGATACTAATACGCTAAAAGAATGAAAATTATTATAGTCAGGATACTTTCCTGATAAATATAATAACGTTTTACGTTATGTGCAAAAGGAGTTCAATTCGACACGTGTCTGTCTAATTTTTGCTTTTTATATAACCATAATCTGCGTAACCCATACGTGGGAGTACAAAAGAACCATCGTCGAATCGAACCTTTAAATGGTTTTTTTACATAAAAATATTTTCAACCCTAAACTTGGGAAAAAGGAAATAATTTTACACGAGTAAATACCATACGGTAATAATTTAAACAGGAGTTTCCATTGTTTTTGTTTAGTTACAAAGAGATTGTATTCATTTAATATACTCAACTAATCTTTCCTCATTGATTTTTTTTAAGTTGCAAGTTATTTGGTCACTTCATAATAAATTATTACTCGACTCATGTCACCTGACAGCAGAACCTAGACACCAATCGTTTGACAATGACCTAGGGGCTAATTGATACAAGTCGCTTGACACAAAAGAAAACTGAGTAACTTTCAGTATATTCATCCGTTACAATTTCTTAGTATTCAGTTTTTATCAGATAATTTTGAAGATCAAATCAAGTATAGATGACATATCCACTATCAATATACGTACATGCGATAGAGGACTTGTAGCGTTATGATAGCCATGCGATAGAGAGAAAATTTACATGTTTTCTACTAAGATTCGTCTAATCGAAACATAATAAAAATAAAATAATAACCAAAATATAATTATTGACCTGTATTATTAATTTTAAATATTATTATTACTAGATCGAATCTAGACCGGAGTTTACCTATGTATCGGTACGACTGCAGCGTTTACTTCTGCCGCCATGCAGTAGCGAGCAAATAAATTAAATTACTAGAGTAACAAGACTGACAACAACAACAACCATGTCTAAACACGTGACATGCGGCCTACTGAGCATTTTCCCGCGGCTCGAAGAATTTTTTGAAAACAGCCATATGTATGGCAAAAGAATTTTGTAATTTTTGGTTACATGTCTTTAACACCGCCGTCCGCACATATAATGAAAAATTTTTTTTTGGTGTCTTGTGTGTTAGAATTATTCTTTTGTTCCTATAGGTTTTTCATTCATATTTGGGTGTAATTCATCAAGGTTTACTTACCTCATCGACAGTTCTCATCTGTACTCAATCACATTAAAATTTAATAAATATACTTGTCCTTTAATAGTATTTTATTTCTTTAAGATTATCAGTAGTTTGTCGTAAATCTCTATGTACAATTTATGTATAAAAGCGATGAACGCAATGTAAAAATTCTTATCAGTACCTCGTTATAGACAGACGTTTACCAGCAGAGGAACGTCTTATTTACTCATATTCGAAAGAGGCAAGGAGTAGCGCATTGTCCTTCTCAAATAGATAAAATTCAAAATATCTATTGAAAAAAATAGGTGATAATATTAAATTAGTAATAAAATCGGACGTGTATAATAAATAAAAATATGATATTATGTCATATAGTTGTATCATATTTACAATGTCAGCAAAATGTTCCTATTCAAGCATTTACTGACTTAATTACTCAGTAACGTTTCTTTACACCTTAAGAAGTCCCGAAACGTGTATTTAGAACATTAAATACATAAACAATAAGTTAAGCAATATTAGTTTTTCACTCTATTTCACTTAAAAAGTAATTAATATTTTCTCAATAAAAATTAGTACCAACTTCTTTGAAATGCCATTTAAAATTTAATAATGTAAAAAAGAGACAATTTACAATTACTTTAAGAATACATGAAATATTTACGTGGTATAACGTATTAATTGAAAAAACAAGTAAGATTTTAATTGATGTTAAGAAAATGTATTTATAATATCAAAATGTTATTGGGATATACTTTACTAATTTCTTAATTTTTCTGTCGTTTTAAAAATTCTGACGTTATCAGTTATCTATTAAATAAACACATATGATAACATTAAGCTTTACATTCCTAAAACCAATGGCAATAAAATATTATAACAATATTTTTCTTGTTTTTATTTTAAAGTTCAAAGTAATACTTTATAATTTTTAGACAAGACAAAGGTTTAAGTTCGAACCGTTTTTGATTCTTACGACATCTAGCGTCACACAGTCTAATCGACCGGGTAAACAAGACTTGAAACGTCAATGGCTCAGCTGATCAAACCGCGTTTATGCCTGACCAAAATAACAGAAATAATTTTCTGACGGAACATGATTATAAATAGTTCTAAGCGCATTGGGCCATCACTCTTTCACTCACACATAAACAAAACACAAATAATATAAGACGTTACCCTTTTTAATGCCGTATTCTTGATATTCTGCAACTCATTTTTAATAATAGAAAACTTGATCATGGTATCCGAAGAGAATATAGAACTTCCGAAAGCTAGACCAGGATAGTCAGCGCATCTCCTTTTGCGTCGATTTTCTCTAGCCGCTAGAACTTCAGTACATTCACTAGGACACCTAAGTTTTGCAAGTTCCGCTGTTTCTGGATCTTCTTCTGAAATATCAGTTGAGACCACTATCATTTCGGCTCCGTCACCCGCGGACCTTTCTTCTTTGAAAGAAAAATCGTCATCGGAATCGCTAGGGAATTCTGGACCAATAACTTTAACGTCAAACTCAATTTCATCATCAATATTCGAGACTACATCTATGTTTCGATTCGAAAGTGCGTCGTCACTATTCGTCCTTGTCAGTTCTTGAGATTCACTTACACTATTGACAAAAGGCACAACATCTGTTTTAGGGTCTAAAGTCAATTGTCTGGACGGAGTTTTGTTTGTGGAGGCGCCGAGGACGGGAATGCGGTCGCCCCTCAGACGCGGGTGGTGTTGATGTCCCCTGCGCCGCACGGGGGTGCGTCCGTGGGCGTGGGGCGCGGACGCAGACATCACTGTACACCGCACAAACTATCTGGCCGCGCAGCGGCGGCGGCCATGTTGAGTGACTGTCGTTTTCGTTCATAAACAATAACGGGGCGCTGCAATCGCTGCTTGTCCGCCATTTTGGCTTAATTTATCGACAGCAACGACTGTTTTATCGACGGGAACTATGATGAAAAACGCAGGTGTGTTTCAAATCGATGCCGATAAACGTAAAATTATTTTATTAAAGAATAGTACATTATATAAATAGAGCACTTAAGTAAAATTTAAAAGAGAACTGCTAGAATTTATTATTTTACAATACATATTTAAGTACTTGCCATAAAACTTTTAATTATAAACATGCAAACTCCATTAACAAAACGCGTCTAATATTACAAGCTAGTTGTTGAGGTGAGCACAAATCTAATTTTAACAAAACGCTGGGCAACGATCCCATATTAGGTGGCGAGCGCCGAAAATAACTACGACGCGTGGAACACGAGGCAGAAGCAGAGCCCCTAGAGCGCGAAATAATAAACTTTATACCTAATTTTATTACCAGTAAATTACTCTTGTAATATAAAAAAAACCACTGTTCTACTTACTGACTAAAAATAACTAAATTTTTAAACTTATTCTATTTGGTGTAAAGAGAATCTTAACATAAGCCATTCTAGTTTTTATCCATACCTTAAATATGAGGCAATATTTAAAATTTTATACATATAAACTATAAGTTTATTTGAATATTGGAATAATAATTTACATGAAATTCAAAACGTTAAAACACAAAAATGAAAAATATAGCAATATAATTTTTATTAGCCTCCGTAAAGCTAAGAATTCACACAGAGGTTCTTGGTTCGATTTTGCCAAGATCACATATGTGGATGTTCGTGCTCAGTGGCGTGCACATAAAGAGAGCTATATCCAGCAGCGGACTAATATAGGCTGATGATGGTGATAATGATAAGTGGATATATAACCTCACGTTTTTCTGAATTATACGTTTTTAATGTTGTTCTTTTTTCATTTAAAGAAGTCTGCCTTAAATCCCCATAATTAAAAAATAATAATTCTTAAATTAGGTAGGTATCGTTTTTGCCCATGTAAATAATTTATTTTTAAAAATTGCATTGTTTACTTTTTTCAATTCCTATTTGTCGTCAATTTGACTATTTATCAAAAATAAATTGTGCTTATATATTAATTTATTGTACTAAAAACTAGATGAGGCCTAAGCATATTACAAATTTAATTTCTCTTTCTTTATTAAATAATGTAAATCTATCACTTACGTTTTGTAAAGCCTTCTCCTTCTCTTCAAGTTTAGCATTGACCTGCATGAGACCTTCCTGTGTCTGGTCGAGATCGTTTTCAATCGTCTGGATTTTCTTCTGGAGCTGCCTCGCCTCTTCTTCGGCCTACGATAAAGATTTAATTGTTAAATTTTATTTAAAAAATATATTGTTAAAATACAAAAAAAAAAAACAAAACAAAAAACATACATTATGTACAAAATCTATAAAGTTAATAAACAGTTTTAAGTGTTAATATAGAACCAATTTATTCGTATTTAATTCCTATAACTCATTAATAAATAACGAACAATATACAGATTTGATAATATTCCCTAGGATATATCTTTTTTTCAGTGACGAAATATTATTTGACTTGATATTTTAAGTTGTTTAATGTATTAGCTCGATTTATCTTTAACTATAAGTTTTCTCTATAACTAATGTACGAAGTTATTCGTGAAACCTAAGTATATGAAGTATACATTGAGTTATTTGAAAACTCAAATGTTCATTAAGAAAACCCATAACAAAGCTTACAACAAACATAAATCCCAAAACGAACAAAAAAAATTTTTAGACCACAGCTGGAGCACAAAGAAACCTGTCGTGTATTTGTACTTTATGAAATAATTCTTTTTAATATTCATGTCTACTTATAAAGTGAATAAATAGATACGAGGTAAATATGACTTGACGTCAAAATAACTTTAATTTGATTTTGTTGTAATTTATTTTTTCACATCTAATATTTATTATAATAATTAGAATTCTTAAAAAAAGATACGAAAATTATAGTTCATAATGATTCGATACATATTTTCAAAAACTGTGTATGCTACTATAACGCCGTCTAATATTTGTGACGTACATATCTATAATCGATAAAAATTAATATCAATTATTCTCGTGTGATATAATCAAAATATCAACTTTTATCGATTGATATTCCTTTCGTCCGTAATAATTAATGAACATAGTAAGATGAGTTCCGTTTGATACATTGTTTGCATCATGTCTGTTTTCTGGTTACAAGCTAGTGAAGCCGCTACTAAGATAAAGAAACGAACCGTTTCCTCCAAGTCGATAGTCCACTAAAGTCATTCAACTAACATCTCAATATAATGGGTATTAGGTATTATTAAACACCGGGTGAAAGTTTTGCATGTTTTGCCACATAAATAATATAAAATAGTTAACAAGTGTCGAAACAAAGAATATTGGTAAATTCAATGATTTATTTAAATTATTTGACACCTGCGAGGGAATTAGCTTTGATCAGAAATAATCGAAGCCTAAAGGCATATGCCCATCGCCAATATTACAATAAATTATTAATAGTAATCATTCTGATATACAATATGGGTGTCTGATAGAGTTAAATGTTCAGAGAGTTTCTAATTAACCACCGTAAAATACATATATATATACATATGTGTGTGTGTGTGTGTATGTAGAATAATGACAATTGCATCGCATCTCAACTTGTGACAATTTATTTTTAAATGAGATATGATATTGGGCAATGGCCAAAGGTCGAATGGTCCGACCAAGTTGTAGATATGTACCTTCTCGGCGCGGAGGTTGGCGTCCTTGGCCTGTTGTTCGCACATAGCGGCGCGGTCAAGGGCGTTGTCCTTCTCCAGCTTCATCGCCTGCATCTTCTTCTTGATCGCGTCCATGGTGGCGGTTTTGTTTTATCACTTTTCTAGACGTAACGCTGCAAAAAACAACCAATATTAAAATCATCTATAAACGGACAATATATTTACAATGTTATTAAGAAAAACATAATGTTATATACATTTTTTTGATGACATAAATGATTTTTTTGATGTATATAATTGAAGATATATTTTAAATATAATTAAACAATCATGAAAAGGTAAATTACATAGGGCTATCTAAGGTCGTGTATGCGGGTACAACAAACTCGAAAATGTAAATAAAGCACCTTGCTATTTATGGTCCACAGAGTACATTGATCTTACAACTAGATAAATTAATTTAGAGATATCGTAGTTACGTTCTATTAACACTTTTATTTTTACAATATTAATAATATTCACAGATTAAATGATATTGCTTCAGCCTTAGTGAAACGTGAATAGTGCATGGGCTAGCAATAGTTACCAACGAAAAGTACAGAAGAACAGGTAACTCTGTTGACTTGAGTAATTTACGTTAATAAAACAGATGAGCATCGTAGAGCAGTGGGAAGTATAAGCGTTTTTGTCTTTTACCAAAACGGCTGATCCGATTTTGATGAGATTTTTACAGGTATATAGTTGAGTTTATAAGAAAAAGCTTAGGCTACTTTTTAATAAATATAATAATTATTACAAAATATAGCAAATAGTATATCTAGGTGACTATTAAAGTGATGTCTACAGGTACTGTCAAGACTTAAATATAATATTTCATTGAGAATATTTTTGCATCTCTCATCTTGTCGTAATTTGCCAGCAGTCGACGTGTAGTATGTTAACTCTTTTATAGATAATCGGATATTTAAGATTATTATAATTAACTATTAATTTTAATTAGCAATCGTGCTGTATACAGGTTGCGACTACCGCTCTTCATCAAGGCTGTTAGCCACCATACTTTTATTATAAAAAAAGTATGATGATGTCTGCGGATTTCGGGTTGCTATATCTATGTGAAAAACTTTCATTTTAAGAGTCCTGTAAACTTTTAAAACAGTTTAGTACAAAAACATACCTTCGTATAACGGCAGGATAAATTACTCATACGTGAAGTATTGCCTTTAAAAGGCTGCCTTATGGCTGTGATTCAAAAGAAAAGCACGTCGCTCTGACTCATGATTCGCAAAAACGTACAAAAAGTGCTGACTGCGGTCACCGGCCAACATTCTTATGACACGCTGATCATTGCTCTTAAGTACGATCCCAGGTGGTTCGAAAAAAAATCACGAGAAATAGTAAGACAATATCAGTAATCATTAAGTAAACATTGATATTTTATACTAATTAAGTTAATTACATTTTAAGCGAAGTTTAAACTATACTTCTAGAAATTTAAAATCATAAATCCTCTTAGAATTCTAAAAGTGTAAACGTGAATTAATTTGCTTTTAAAAAAATTACTTCTTTATCCATTACTATAAATGAAGGAGGTATATGACAAAAGTAATAAATAAAATACAAAGAAATAGATAGACACGATAAGTACCCCCAATATCTACACGTACTATAAATCTTCTGTCTAATATTTCCTGAATTTACGTATTAACATCACGTATTCATATCATTTTTAACTTATAACAATTTTACGGTTCTAAATAATTTTTTAACAATGCTAAAACTTTTTATTGGCAGATATAAATTTCATCTGAAATTCATTTCAAATTCAAAATTTATCTGAAGTTTTTAACTTTGTTCTAACTAATACCTGATTGAAGATTGCCTGTTCAATAAACGAAAAACCTCAAGAGGAAAAATGTCTAGATACTCACACAATGTAAATATGTTTGTCTCAAATAACATGAAACATGGACTTGATGTATCCTCTATTCATTTCGTACATTAAAATTTAATTTAAATAAATAAACTCTTCTTATTGTCATCAACAGAGGATCCGTATAAAGTAATGTTTATAGAGAGCTAGATGACAAACACATTCACCGAGTCTGTCTGTAATATACAATCTTGTACCAATGCATTCTTTACATACCTGCATTCCATATAAACATTTCCTGCTAGAATTAATTATCTACAACGACTAATTATATATACATTTACTTAAACGATATTTTTCGAATAAGAGTTACGAAATATAGCCTTCATTCAAAGATAAGAATTCATCAATATCTATTTTAATAAAATATGACATTAAAATTTACTCTCAATCATAAATTTTCATTTATTAAATATTTCGAGAATTTGCACCAGTTCCTAATTGCTGTTTATATTAACTATTTTAGTTATGCCGTAACATACTACAGGACAAAAACATTGGCATATATTCAAGATAGTAAAATTATAAAAATCTGTAGTTTCACACAGAAAAGAAATGATAGTGGTGCAAACTTTTATAAAGCCAAAGTACATAATATATGTAATCATAGTATTCGTGAATATATCATCATCATTGAGTTCCATCTTCAAAATAAAGTTGGGCGGTCCGTCAGAAAAAATGTGTATATAAAGTAATTTTCAACTTTCATATTTTTTCAACATATATCTATAATCAAAATATAATGGAGCATGTAACTATGACTCTCAATTATGTTTAAATTATTGATAGATATAGTTACACACTTCAATTTCAATGAACTTTATATAAATTTTAAAACATTTTAAATACCTACCGAATTATAAGATATGAATGAAGCTGTTGATGTACCCTTTTTACGGCAATTTAAATTTAAACTAGTTAACAGTTGTCAATTTTGAAATCCGATTCATGGTTACACTTACCGCCTGGGTTTCCCGCGCTTATTTTCTATTGGCTAGCAACTGGCAAGCTGCCAAAATTGCGGGAGAACTGACATTTACTGTTCTCCCATTGGTCGATAAAAATGTAACCGAACACCGCGATATTCAAAAATAGAATAGCCGCGATTGTAAAAATCTGTTCCCGTTTAAATGGAGGTCGAACCGTATTATAAAAAAATAACGTAATTCGTTTTAAAACATTTATACATTTTAAAGATTATGAATTATCAATTTTATTAAATCGTGATTATTTCATAACAATTTTCCATAATGATTAGCCAATGACTCTTTACAATATTACTTTTTAAAAGAGTTTGAATATTTGTATTTTAACGTGAATCGGTCACTTAAGCATAAACCTACTTACCAATCAAACAAAATCTATTGCATAAGATCAGCGCACCTCGATAAAAAAAAATAAACACAAATTTTTCACTGACACTATGGAACACTAATGGGAGTATCGTACTTACATGTCGAGTCGGCGCGTGCTGTGGTGCGACTGGCGTGCGGCGCGGATGATCTCTCGGTGTCGCCTTACTACCGCGAAAGGAGATGCCCGGCGTCTCACCCCGCACCCAGAATACGGTCGGGCTACACTTTGATGTAGGTCGTAATATTTCACTTTCTGGATAATTCCAACTTATCGATATAACCTTAACTTGCTTCAAGTCACGAACATTATTGATTTAAAAATATAATACCTGAAAAAAAAAGTGTAATGATTACACGTTTTTCTTACTTTTCGCTTTAAAAGATTTTGTAGATAGTGAAACTGCGAAGAATTGATCTTACTTATTATAGTGGTAAGTACACTGTGATGCTTTGCAAAAGAATCGTGAGGTACACACATTGTTGTTAGTTATCTTTATTGAAAGCTGATTATTCAAGGGGTGGTAAGTATAAAAGTCCACGTCTTCGCGAGTTGACGTCACTAAAAATTTAAATTTCGATATGATGATCCCACGGTCTATTGTAAAGCCCGTCTACTTCATGGTAAGTATTTCTTATAAAAGAAAAACTCTATGCTACGCTCAAAATCTCTCAAGGATTGCTAAATTCGCAAATGATGATTGCTCGCCGTCACCTTTTACAGACATTGATTCTTTAATTGGTTTTTATCACAAATTGGAGACATAAGCCCATTCATATTATAAATTTTAGTAACTGGCCGCCACGATCACGTCTCCGCGGTGCAGGCTATACGGTTTCCTTATCAAAGTTTCGCAGTACCCTTTATTAATTAAAACTAATCTTGGCTAATAATTGCATCAATAACACATGTTCGTCTAACTGAAAAACGCAAGTTGTGTAAGTAGAAGCCTGCCAGGAAACTTAATATATATATATTACCATTGTGCAAATTTAATTAGACGGATATGTAATGTCATTAATTTAAAAACAACTGGGCTTAAGTTATAATAAGCCCCACCTTCCCTTCAGGTGACAATGTATTCTTCTAACTTCTACCCGCTATCAATAATGTGTTATTGCGCAAACATTGTACTCTGGCTGCAAGGGAACTGTAACTAGTACAGTTTCTGGACTAAAAAAGCGTCTTCTCACGATGCTGAAGACACAGAAATACCTAATATATTTATTTAACTAAATTAAAGAAGTCGACAACTAAAGTAAGAGAAGCAAGAGGCATAATAAATTTATAAAACATTTATAAATTTATTTATTTTTGCAAACACCTTTAATACAATCATTGAATTAAGATATATGTAAAATAAGTGCTAGAGAAGGGACTAAACAAAAAGAATTATACATCAAATTTCATTATTACTGCGCTTTAATTATTTGTAGCAGATTAAAACACCAAATTCCAGCTAACAGCTGGATACATTTGCATGGCAGATGAAACAATACCTTGAATAAATTCGTCACAGTGTGATAACGCTTCGCGGTATTTGAAGTTTGCACTGTTGTAACCAACCACCGCAACATACGGAATAATTGATTTCCTTGAAAATAAAACAGATCGAAAAATTATCACAACCTATTTACGTATTAAGCAATTTATTCCATCGTTCGTATAAATTATAGCCTGCGCCAAGGGCAGATACAAAAAAAAAATTTGACGAACGTTCAAATCGATGAGAGTGCTATGAGTCAGCTGTGTGAACGTGTCGTTAAAGTAAATAATTGACCCAGATGGTGCATTAAAGGTCGTCGCTATACGTATCGCCTTGACTCGTGAACGAGAAGTTAAGTACTAACATCGGAGGTACTACAGAAAGTTATTCGTCAAAGGTGCGGAGCTATGTGTACAGAGACTTCAACACATGTTGTTTTGGTTATTCTTAAGGTTTCGCACCTAATATAGTAATGAACTGGTATAAACGTCTGTGGCAAAAACATTATTACATTTAAACCTTCCTGTTGAAGAGGAGGTATTGCGTACGTCTAGAGTATCTTACAAATTATATTTATTGTTGTAAAAATGCATAAGTTTGGACTGCCTTCTTGACGCAGTAGTTTGCCGCTTGCGTTGTAACACAAACGTCTCGGTTTTGATTCCCAGGCCACAGGGTTAGTGGAATCTGGATGGTGGTACGGTTAAGTTTTAGCCCATAATTGTTTAAAAGAAAAATGAGGAACGATTGCACTTTCTAAACTGGAATATTTAGTTCTCACATGTACCTTACATATACCTGGCATAAAGAGTATAACATGTAATACATATTTGAGAAGTATCATTATATGTATATAGTAATATGTTTTTTTTATTTATATCAGGTTATTTTAATGTAATAATTTCAAGTGTCTAGAAAATTAAAATTTAGGGTGGCAAACAAACGAAAAGTACTCGAAAGAACAAGGTGACTTAGAAAGTGCATAAATATGAAACTAACTGCTATTTACAATTACTTCCATAAAAGAAATAAATGAAAGCTGCTCAACGACGAATTATTAAGTTTTAATTGCAAAGGTGATAAAAACTTATTACAATGAAACGATATTGTCAATCAATATTTAATCACGTTGTCGGTTTATTTATTAATGATGCTAACGAAAATTGTATTTAGTTTATTTTACATATTTATTATCTTTACTTTACAGCATTACATTCAAATGTTGACTTTAATGTTTTTTTTGTATAACATGTTATCATTCTATATATTTTTAAAGTTAAATGAATATAAGCACGTTATTTGACAAGGTCTTTCTTATACCCAGCCTTGTCCGTAATGTTTCGCGCTAGCAGTTTCGTTGCTTCCTAATGAATACTTCGAGTACAAAATAATCATGAACAATAAATTGTTAACGGAATGCATACGAAATAATTAAGTTGTTAAGGTTATAGATACACAAGTAATTAGCAGATGGTAAAGGTGTCTCAGTAAGAGTGCACTTTTTCATTTTAAAATAAAAACAAGTATTTTATGATAGAGTTGTGATATTTTTATT
>DWQX01001904.1:0-24650 GCA_018245475.1 Pharmacophagus antenor
CAAACACTTCACTACCTACTACGTTCTCATTAGCGCTGATCATTCAACCAAAATTCGATGCATAACCGGCAAAAGACAAAACTGTAGCACACTTAATAACAGACTGCCCAGTCTTTGGTAGAGAAATAATGAAGTTGGATATCGAGATGGAAATGAAAATGAACATGATTAATATTCTTAATATAATGAAATATAACTATACATGGAACAGATTTTTAGATTTTCGTAAAATGATAGCACTAGGAGTGATCAAAAGAAATAAAGATTCAAATAGTAAATAGTATAGATAGGTTAAGATAGAATAAGATATAGAAATAGAAACATAGAAATAAGACCTGTTGATGGTAATAAAGAAGACGAAGGAGAATAAATAGTAATATTAGCAAGATATTATCTAGTAATAGTTTAGTAGTTTACATATCAAGGTAATATAAATAAGTAAAGAAAATAAATAAATGTAAAACAAAGTCCTTGATGACCATGTCAAGGTGTCGTGAAACCGTTGGAAGCAAATAGCATTCAACGGGTGGAAAAAAAAAATTCGATGCTTTCCTAACAAATTATTTATCAACACCTCCACTTATTACATTCAAAATGTTGAAATAATCTAATGAATGTTTTGTATAGAACGTGCCTTCGGTAAGATTCGAAAAAAAAAAAGAACGTTACCCAGCTGGAAGCGTCTCGAAAATAATTGGAGCGTTTTCCTCACGGAGTTCGTTCGTTATTCTTTGCGGCGATAAAATAATTTTTAACAAGTTTCACGACTAACAATACGAGTTGCGAGCGAAAGTTTGTTACCTTGTTCGAAAGCTGCGGCCCCTGCTACGTGTACACTCCGCTTTGTATACGAATCTAAAGATTTAATTTTAGCGCCATTTAAAATCTTTCGCTTTTTTCTTTAACTCGCTTGAACCGGATTCATCTGATTGAAGCTATGCAAACGCGTCTCTGGAAATCGGCACAATTTAAAAAATAAATGTTTTGTGAAGTTTCTTTTCTTTAATTTAATTTCATAGTAATTATGTACCGTTCATAGGATGTCGTCTAGCGGCTTCTTTTGTTACCAAGTTTACAGATAACTGTCTCAGTTCGTGAGGCGTTGTAGTATATCAAATTATAGGACTAATTCCACTTTAAAATGAAAGATCTTTTAAATCTTCAAATTTCACACAATGTTAATTGATCACGAAGCTGTAGACGTAGATGCGTGTGCGCACAGATTAATTTATGCACAGATTAATTTATAGTTATGGCGGCAGGGTAACGCTGAGAGTGGCAATTAATCAGGCCGGTGAAAAAGAGTCCACCCAATATTAAGATTCCAATGCACATGTGGTTTTAGAATCGAATTTAAGACCTCCTATAAGGCAAGCCGTGAAGCACTGCGCCACAGATTCAGTCGACATACTTACGTTGTGTAAACATACTAATTATTACCAGTTGTATATATCGACTAGCCCGTTCGTGTAATGGTAGTAAACTAACCAGTTGGACCATGGGTCGTGGGTTCGACGAACGTTCATGTGATGAACATTTGCGTTTATTCTGTCTGGCTGTTAATATATGTTTAAGTATTTATTTTAAAAATGTCTATTTACGTATATCGGTCTGCTTAGCTACCTATCATAGGATCAGTGTACCGTGAGTGAAAAATAATACAAAAATATCCCAGATATTATTATGAGGTCAATAGTAGCAAAATCCTAATATGATGTTTTGATACCTTCTCTATACTTATACCGATGGATTTAATTCGTAAGCTAATAATGTTTAATTTCCGTCTGATAAATTTATTGTTAGAATTTATTACTTCTATTTCATTACAGAAATGTTATAGTGAAAATAAAAAAATATATATGTAACGGCTATCTACTTTTGCATTAATATTGTAAAAAATGTAACTTCTTTCTAGTAACGTATTACTTTTCACGTATTAACTTTCGCATAACAAACAATTATTGATATAACTCACAGAGATTGCCCTTAAGTGTTTAACCTCTTTGCCTGCACAAACTGATATTAAAACAGAAATACCTTGAATATTAACGCTCTTGCCTCGGAGCGCAACTCCGCTATTACTGCCACCCCCCATCCCTTTTTCAGATAATCACTTGGGAGAAGGCATTGTGCGCGCATTGCGAACATTTGTGACGCTAAGATTCTGAAGTAATTTCCCATGTACGTACATTCGGCAACGTAATCTTATTTATTTATATATGTGTGTAACTTATTAAAGCATTGATAGCTCAGTTGCAAATGTGATGAAATTTCAAGACATTAAGTTCAATCCCTACAGATGTTTCGGTGAACACAAACGTTGATATGAAATTGATGTGTTTCAGAAAGACAGTTTTTTGTAGCCTCTTTTTTAAAGCGGGTAATGCGTTAGGCACCGTCGCGGCCTAGTCAGGGGACAGGGGACAGACAGGCTAGGTGTGTGGGGCTGGTACTACGCTCCTCCGTAGCTTAAGTGACACGATCGTGGGAAATCGGCTAAACGTTTACTCCCACAACAAAGCCGGCGTTTGCCCGCCACGGGCGGCGGGCCCGAGATGCTCCCCGTTAGGTGAGACAACGGGAATGACCAGAAGTGCCAAGTCACTCTCGTCCGTCAGTGGTGGCCTGCAGCTTTTCACAGCCTTCCATCAACTCTGACAACTTGTATTTCCTCTAAGTGACGTCTATGTGGAATCATATGTCATCAGCGGTATTTCCGAACCGGAAAAATCCTACACCAATGTTATTGTACACGTCGGCAACGCAGATGCAACTGCCCGAGTGTTGTGGCTATCTATGGGTGACCACTTTTCATCATAAGACCTCATCTGCTAACTTTGACCATTAAAAGACCCGCATTTGACTAAAGCTTTGATTTTTTTTTTCATTAAATATTTCCTCGTAAGAAGAGGTTTTGTGTGGCTTTTTGTTCTCATTTCTGGGATTTAATTCATGTCTTTATATATATATATTAAAAAGATATAAGTTAACACATGAGTAAATTTTTTTATAAATGCGTAATTTGTAAAGGTGGATTTCAAGGCATCTGTATAATAGAGATGTTGATATCTGTCTCAAGTAATGCAAACATTAAATTTATCCTTAGCTCTTTAGATACTTACATATTGCATTTTCATGTAATTATTACACGAAATAAAGATAATCTTTGTTTTCGGACACTTTTTCATTGTTTTTATTTTTGATGCCATAATTTGATACATTAAATAACTAACTACCAAATATTAACTAATTTACGTCTATACTCGTATAAAAATTGGAAAACATAATAATTCGAACACATGTGAGTGCAAAGAATTTTTTGAAGAAAGTTGTTGTGCCAAAAGGACGCGTCCCGTAAACCTAGTGTTAAATATGTTCTGATAATCAAAGGGCGGAAGTTTTAGTCAGACAATACTATAAGATCAAGGTTTAAATAAAGGTAATCTTCATATCTTCATTTAACGCAGGGAACCCCAAACTATTTTGAACAAATGACCCCTTTTCCAAAATGAGCTGTTACCTCAGACCCCAATAGCCAAATTACATACTTTTAAAATCAACCCCCTTATTCACAATGTATCGCTTACTTAAAGCTGCTGCTACAGTGTTATTTTTCATTATGACTTAGGTCTATAGTAGCAGACTTAGACCACTTTGGGAATCCCTGATTTAGTGGATAGGAAAGACAAATTGAGGAAAAGTTATAACTATAATTCCAAACTACTAAACTATTTTAATAAAACTTACTGAAGGCCTTGAGTAGAGAATTACCATACTTTCGTGTTCGCAAGGCAGATATCGCGGACCGGCATTCAAGGTCAATTTAAAGACAAATTCGAACCAAACATAAAATGCATTCAACTGCGAAACTTTAATTAAATTTCGTCGGATGTTATTTAATCTGTGTCATGTTTATACAGCCGCGCGACAAGTTGCATAAAATTTTAATGAACTTGAGCTTCCGAAGTATGAATTGATTTCTTTTTAATCGTAACACATTCGAATTTTATAACGTTAACGGAATTGTCGTTGATGTTATTGTAAAAATAGATTATGTTAACATAATATATACGTAATCAGTAACAGTACGTAATTATATAAAACAATCAAATCACCTTTGTCTACGTTTTTGTTGTAAATATAAAATAGTACTCGGTTATCGGGCAGTAAGAGTCTATGACAACAACATATGGTTTCATCTTTTAAATCATGTTCCGATTAATCCACATCGACTTTCGTCGTGCATGTTACCAATAGAAATATCACCGTAAAATAAATTTGAACATTTTATTTCACAGAACCAAATGCCGGATATCGCATTTATGATTCCAGTATTCTATTTCTCTACAAACTTTAATCCGAAAATCCGTTACGCGACGTACACGTGCGGGCCAAGTGACCGACCCGTTTGGGTTTATTTAATAATAATAATAGATTTTTATTCAACTCAGCAAGCTTCAATAAACACTAGAAGAAAAATATAAAATATATCACAGAGACAAAATAATATAACAACCAATTAAACCTAATAATAATATTTATATTGTGTTGCAACGTTGAGTCGAAAGGGTAAGCTGTTCAGCGTGATGCTGATAATCCCAGAGGAATGATCAGCGTTGGTATTCTGCAGAAACCCCGGTGGGTGCTTAGCGCGTTGGACTGTGGCAGCAACAGAGCCCGAACCCCACTAATAACAGATGTCAATCCAGCGGCTTTTTATTTGTGATATATTTTTTTATATAATTATCTTGCAACGTTTTTAGATATTAACCTTACACTATATCAGGCTGATGAAGGATAAAGGCTTTGCAAGTGCACATCACCGTGTACGATCTTCGGTTACTCTCATCTAATTCCAATCAGGACGTACACTGTCGACTAAGAAATCAATGTTGACATAAGCGAAAATATTTTTAATATGTAATTTATTAATGTGAATAAAGTAGAAGTAATTAATGAAAATAAATTAGTTACAATGTAATTCAATTATATTTTTTAGCAAATGCATTATAACAAAAATGTAAATTGTTTATTTTTAACATTCTTATAATGGATTCTTGTCATTGATTTCGTTCAGGCTAAAACGAAAAATTAAGGTCGACGTCGTTTCGGAATTAGCTCCGAAAATCTACCTTACAACGTTCAAACTATTCACCTGATGAAACTTGTCCCACAAGTATATACCCCTAGGTGATAGCACGCCCCAAAAACGTTAAAAACTGTAGCATGTTGCAAAGCTATTGCTATAACTACTGTTCTACTTAACGTTAAAGCGTGTTATTTTGCCACTCTTTTACTAATTAGGGCACAGTCAAAAGACTAATTTGTGAAAACGGTATCTCTTGGTAACGTGTGAACACACAGTGTCTAGTACAGATGTCGCATGGCCTGCCTCGAGATGCTCCTAAGATAAATTTCGGTAGTGTGTGCTGGAATCACACATCATCCTCTCCTTCGGACGTCTAGACGCACGGAGTGCTAACATCCATTTGCTGTGGACATTCTCCGCATACGGACGAAGCGTTTCGCATCGTCGTTCATAATGCGCACAGTAAGGAAATGCAACAACTTGCCGGCGTCAGTGTTTCTTTCCGAGTGCAACTTGGGTGTCTTCATGAGATGAGTGTATACGCTACTTCTAACTTCGTACGCTTTACAACCTAGAACCACGTCATCACTCCAGGTGAGATTGTGGTTAGAGTAAAAACCTATAAAACATAAAAAAAAATCAATTAATTGTCTTGCTTTCACGAATATATAGTCGATTCTTTGTCGAGTTGAATGATTGAAAGTCATAGAGATGCGAACTCGTGGAAAGCCCATGTCGTAGAATATTTATAGCACTCACATGTATCGCTCTCGGAACAGCGCAATGCTTTTATGGCGGTATATTGTCTTCGGTATTGGTCACTATCCAAGGGGTATCGTGAAAACCTACCACCAGCCAAATACCGCAACACATGTCGCCCCAGATTACTGTGACCTATGAGATACCAGGCAAGCGGTAAATTATTCCGCCACGTAGATAGACGAGAATTCACTCACATTTTTATAGCCACTGGCAGACGTGTAATTTACCATCAGACGAAATTACTTTTCGATCTGTCGCATTTTGAGATTAAAAAAAATAATCCTCCATTTCAAAACAGTTCTACTTTTTTTTTAATTATTACTTAAAGAATAAAAGATAATATTTTGAAAAGTTTTAGAACTAGAGATAGGAGGCACTTCGTTTAAGTAAAACCGCAGTACGGTAGTTATACAAGCGAGATATGAATATTTTATTAGTCTAGGAACGACAAGAGCGTCTTTTTCCGCATAAATCCCTTTCAGGTCAGCCTCTGTGTTTATCGAGAGAGGAATGCTTCGCAGTGTTAAAGACTCAACAAAATGATTTGTAGTTTTTTTTCAACACCGCCGATGTGGTACGCCTGCATAAATAAATGAAATGTTAAAATGAAAGGGTATTTCAGACCACTATTTCTTTCTCAATAAAAAGCAAACAGCACTGAAAGATACGAAGAGTATAAACTGATAAAAAAAACTAATACATACTTTCATGTGATTTTTCATGGAGGGAAGAAAACATAAAAGATGGGTGTTTAAACTTAATTATTTCTACAAATATTAAGAAGTAAATTAAATTAAATACAGAACTCTAATGTGGGGTATACATTCCTTTCTGTATCTTTTCTTCCGCTTATGCTGGAAACATTGGAAAAGGCTTATTTCCAGTAGTAGACTCACACACGCTGAAAATGATGAGTTATTTTATATCCACATAATAAAAAAAGGGTTTTTTTTATAAAAATAAGTTTACTATCAACTTAGTAACTTAATTAGTTATTTATTGATCACTAACACAAACTAGGTCAGCCAGTTAATAAGGAACACCACCCAAGCGAGTATAGTTTAAAAAACAAATACATTTATATTTTCTCTTTTCGACCTTTAATAATGATGAAATAAAATAAAAAAAATTAATAACATGACACATAAGTATATAATTTTTTTTTTGAGTTGAGTTCGAGTGTGTGTAAAAAAATTTATTGTACAATGATTGTTTCTAAAGGAGGTGCCAAAACCAAAATTGTAATGTAAAATTGTACTAAATCCGGTGCTTTATCCGTAACGTGTTAGGCGGTGCTGGTTAAAATCTCAATTTACAAATGACATTTGTTCCGATTCAGTCGTCAAAGGTCGGAATGATCTGGAACACGTGACGCTATGTGCGCATATAGAACAGGTAACATGCACGGGCGAAGTTGTTCAGAGGGAAAACAAAGATTAAATGTATCGTTTATGTTATTTGGTGATAGTATACAGTTTGACATACGTTCATATCTTTCTTGTAAACTCATCGAGCGCAATAAAATCTCGTTAGGTAAGTTTGAAGAACAGGTCCGTTTAGATTTAGACTAATTATTTACGTATTAATTGTTTAAAAAAATACATGGATAATTCAACGGCCTCAGTGTTACTATGCTATGTCGCTCGCTTATTCGGATGATGGTAGGATTGTTAGAAACCTCCTCCGTAAGTTGTACCCCTGGGCGGCAGACGGTGGGGACTGTTTGCCGCTCGTTTAAAAGATCTCCGAGATCGCAGCGGCATGTCATGTGTTCTGGCGTGTCCCGCTTTCGCCTTGGGGGCATTGTGAGGTCCGGGTGCGGACGGGTCGTCATGCGTCGTTACGGAAAACGCGTACCGTTCCCGTGACGCCGCGACTCGGCGACGAGGCGTAACAGCGTGGTTGTTTTAGTGGGTAGAACGCCATTTTTTAGGACGGGAGTTTCACACAGGGTCTCCCATCCCCAGGGGGGGTATCGCACGTAAATGCGTTTCCACCACGTTAAAACAAAAGAAAGGATTGTTAGAACCCGCCTGACCAGCTATCACGCTCAATGTCAATCTGTTGCCATAACAGCATTGCTGTGTTCCGGCAGTCATACACGTGAGAGACAGGTATTCTGCGCGAACACGCCTTTCCATCTACAGTGTCATTATCACTTAAAATCAGGTCGAATCGAAGCCAAGTGTTTGCCCATAACCCAAAAGAAAAGAAAGTTTGTATTATCGTTAGTAGTGTTTCCTAATCTATTAGCTTGGTTAACACCTATTAAATTCAATCTGCCTCTATAAAAGTACTGCTTAACTACATGTCATATAAACATTCATGTTTTCGACGAGAACACTTCAACAATTTCAGCCTCATTGGTACTTAACATCATGTGAAATTGAGGTTAAATTTTAGCCCGTTATATGTAGGTACAGTCGCTTATCCAAATAACTTCAAGCCTAATCCATGAAACCGAAACGAGACAATCGTGTCGTAATTAATAAGAAATGCTTTATGAATCATTGTATCCTTAAATATAATTATATAGCCTCAGTTATTAACGAAACATTAACTATTTCCCGTGAAGTGTTGCACTTAAATATCCCAATGGGATCGCCTATGCCATCTCAGAATCAAATAAAAGCGACAAATAGAATCCCGTACTTTTATTCGACGTATAGGTCCTCCCAACGGATATTGTATCCCTGATCCTCAACTCGTATTTCTTTCCCAGATCTCGGGTGCCAGCGGGAGAGCCCTAAAAAGTGAATGTAACATTCAATTTTATTGTAATACACATTCTATTATATCTCACCATTTATCTGGTTACGTTGTCCTTTCAATTGTATGTCATACAATTTTTACGTAATCTCCTAACATTCGTTTGGTTTTGGTCAATTTATCATTATTAGAGATATATAAGATTAGTAAGAAGGTATTAATGAGCCATGACTGTTCATTATATCTAAGAAAGCATGATATTTTTCCCCTTTGAATGACTGTTATGTAATCCCGAGATTAATTTCTAAGTTAAATTATGATATAAATATTTAAATTTTATTTAACATGAATTACTTTGCCACATTTTGTGATTTCGGCATCACACGGAAAATATAGTTAAATGGTAAGTTTCTTTTATACTTTCCACTAGATTGTACACGAAAAAGAAACTTTCGAATGGATTTAAAAGGAGCTAATGAATATATAGAAATAATATATAGAAACAAAATTTTGTCAATTAACGTCGTACAGATCCATGACAGAAGACAACAAATCAGCACAGATTTAGACAAACCAAAAATTACTAAACTGTATTTATAAATGTAAAAACAGTTTTCCAGCATACTCAAATAACGTAAATACAATGAAAAAAAAAATATGAAACCTAATAGTAAATCAAATCGCTGTTTGAAATATGTGTTAAAATGTAAATAATATCTTATAATAACAAAAGAAGCCGGTTTGTTTATTTTGGTTTAGATATCATTACGTTTAGACTTCCATTATTTTTGTTAATAAAAGATTTAATAAAAGAAAGGAATATTTTGTTAATTTTAGGCTTTTTTATCTCAAATACCGCTAGTAAATCACAATTTTATATTATATTACGCGTCCTACAGCACGACAAAACAAAAGAAGTAATGTAATAAAACTTCCAGCATATTATTTATGTATTTCTTTCTATGCTCACTAAATATTGAGTCCACTAAAAGTGAAAGGAACTGGATTCGACCGCGAAATCACGGATATATCGAAAATTGTTTGAGTTAACTATTACGTAAACGTATTATTGGCTGCGGTTGATACAATAACAAGTTGCCTTCATCCCTTCATTCCTTTCCCTTTATTAAGTCTACCGCTTGTGCTCCGTTCAAAGTTGTTTATGTCTTTGACCGTACTAGACTTTTTTTTTTATCGCAAACGAATCCGAGTTTACGTCTGCCCTTAGGGATAACTGTGGGATAGAATAATTTTATAGCGTATCTATATGATAGGACCCCAAAGTTTTTATAACGTTTAAAGTCCTTAGAGGTTAAATATCTAAAGTCAAAAATTTAGTGACGTGCATGGAAAAAGTTTTAGAGATGGAGGAGGAATTCAAATGTTGTAATGGATAAAAAATAAAAGATAGAGATTCTTAATAATTACGAAGAAATATGCACGAAAATATTCAAGCGCGAAGCGAGGTAAAATAAAGTTATGAGAATATTACAAAATTGCAAATATCAAAACGTTGAATGTTGTACATTGAAATCGTTGAAGTTATTTATAATTTTCTTTTGAAATTAATTTCTTGATACTTGTAGCGAATTCCGAATTTACAAATCAAGAAACCCATTATTAATTAATTAACAAAATTCTTATGACATTGATGTTTACGATGCATATTAGGAATATTTTAAAATTGGAACCACTGATTTATAAAACATTACATAATAGAAAATATATATTTAAAACAAATAGAAAGCTATAGCGTTAATAATTGTTGTTTATTTATAGAAACAATATTAGACAAGAGTCGTTTAATTTTATCTACAAGCAATAGTAAACCGTTTGAAGACTATTTCAGTTAAATCCCGAAATGGAATCACCTTAGCCTTCATCGAATCAAATAACGGGGACAAGTATAATTTCATGCTCTTCTCGCTAAATCCGACGTTCAAGCGAAATTCGTAGCTACGATTTCTTAATACAATTGTTCAATAGATTTTAATCCGTTTCTTTATCAGATAATTTTTGTTAAAAATAAATAAGTAAGTAAATTGTAAGATTACATGGTTTTTAGCGATTGAACGAAAACTAAAAAGGGCTCAAATATTGAAATCTATTTATGTCAAATCAAAATGAGTCTTAATTTTCATATTATTTAAGTTTAAATTTACTGGAAAAGCTACAACATAGCTTTTACAATAATTTAATAACGGCTTCCTAACGCTCACAAATTTAGTTCGCCGATCAAAGTCCCTTTGTCTTCATAGATTGCTTGTCAACCACGTTGTGTGCTTTTTTTCGCTATAGAATTTTAGATCATTATTTACATTTCTTAAGGATCAAATTTGCTTATATAAGTTACGTACGTGCTTCTACATTTTTATTTTGTTTACAGTTTCAGGGATTTCATTTACAGGGTGCTTTGTATTAACAACCTGTACTATATTAATTGTGTTAAAGTGATTAACTTTTCGAGGTATTTTTGATACTAACGCAGCTTTTCTCTCTATTTACGTATCTGTGATTTTACTGGAGAAATTAGTCGCCTCCAGATATGAGATATTAAGTTTTGTCTTATGTCATGTCACAAGACGACGGTGCTTTGTAAACAATCTGGCTGTTTATATCAAGTGTATCTATCACATACCATTAGATGAACTACCTTCCTAATTAAATAAAACTTATTACAAATCGTAGACTTCTCTAGAGCACTACAGAGAATAACATCAAATGAATTCTTGCTAAGAAAAAATGTACCGTATGAAATGAAAATTCCTTTCAAAAAAAAAAAATAAAAAATAGTGCGCATAAAATTTATCCGTGTTTACAGCGAATATGAACGTGTATGCTCCATTCAGTCCCGTTTCGTGATATCGGCGGCCCCCTTCGGCGAGCGTGTGCGTCGCAGCACGTATCTGTCCAAGTCACCAACGCCCCTTTCTAGTTGACCTACAAAGCTGCGAATGTGTTGCCTACGCTTGCGTATTATAGAACTCACGCCGTGTAGCAATGTTCATTTTTCAATGTAATTTATTAAAAACACCTTGACTGCTTGAATTTATTTCTTATATGTAATATACACGTAGGAAGTGATACGTATGTGGCTGAAAATAGTTTTTAATAATATTAAGTCTTGTAGTACTAGAAAAGGCCTAGGACGGAGCGTAGATTTATTTGATGGTAATTAAAAAAAAACCGACGTGATTATAAAGGTCTTTTACCTGATACAATAATATAGTAGATTGAAACCATAATAATCGTATATAGCATAGAAAAATATTACACATATGTTATTTAGATTCATATAAGTCAAATGTAAGCAAAAAATGTTTTCGTTTGCGGTGTCTGAAACTTTATGTGTCGATATTTCTAATTGAAACCTTATTTATATTACGATACAGTACCAGTTCCCTATATTACATAAACTGTACTGTAATTTTTTTTTCTATATAAAATCACGAGATCAGTGTTTTTGACGGACTTAACACTTTATCCACCGGTCTTGGTTGAGGCTGTCACTCAGTGAATACCGGCTTATTTGCGCCCGAATTTACTCCCAGTACCGGCTAAATTTTTACTATTCATGGTGCTGTGATCATTCTTTTTGTTTCAGAGTAATGGAATTTTATTGATATATATACTTTATTTTGTGTTTGTTTTATATATTTATTGCCTTTTTAAGCGTCTAAGCAAACTTCTTCATCTGCATGTTTCTTAACCATAAAAAAATATTATAATAGATAAAAAATTCGAAAGGTCAGTATAAAGCTGCAAATAATTAGACGTTGGCGCTGAGAAATTATAAAAAGAGCAACCCACTGACAAAAACCGTGGATAACTATAAGCCGATAAATAGGCTACCCGTCAATGAACGATAGGAATCGAAAATCCGATAAATAGGCTACCGGTCGATGAGCGTTAGGGATCGAAAAGCCGATAAATGGGGTATCGGTCTATGAGAGTTATAAATCGAAAAGCCGATAAATAGGCTACCGGCCGATGAGCGTTAGGAATCGAAAAGCCGATCAATAGGCTATTGATCGATGAGCGTTGAAGTTGAAAGTGTTAAGTGTTTTTGTACGGAACCGTAACGAATAAATCATTTGCGATGACCTTTTTCTTATAAAAATCTAATATCGACGAAATTCTTTTCTATGTTTTGTCGCATCAGGACGGCGTCGGACGCTTACTTTCGTAATTTCTAGAAACTCTTATAAAATTCCGTTTATTATGAAATGACGGAGTGAGAGACGAGCGAGCGGTCTATTTAATTATAAAATACATTGCTGCTAGTACGACGAAGAAAAGAAATTATTTCAGTATTCAATTTACATTATTTAACGCGCGACAACGTTATCAGTAAATTAATAATTTAGCGCGATATCAAAACGGACGAGTTAATACGCTTCCCTTAAAGACTCTTTTGGAACAGACATTAGGGAAATGGGAGATCGGACTCGTTATCTCTAAAGATTAATGCGAAACAAAGTGATTGCTTCTATTTTCCTGAATTGTAGGTATTTCGAGTTAATTTTGCAATGTTTTTTGTTTCACGTTGAACGTGTAAAATTTAATTTATTAACTAACAATTGTTAAATTAAGTTTACTAATTGTTATACCATATATAAACTATATTAAAATATTTTGATTTAATTCAATTGTGCTAAAACTGTTTTAATTATCACTTAATATCAGGTAAAATCGTGGTCAAGTGTTTACCCAGAAATAATTAAAAAAATCAGAAATAATTTTTTTTGCAAACCTTTTATACACTTTGTTAAAATGACGTTTTTTTTTGCCAAAATAAATATACATAAAGTTTATTAAACTATACACGTTCAGATTGCAAAAACAGGATGTTCCATAGACGATCACGGGTAAAAGTGACCTGCAACGGTGACCACATATTAGAAGGTGGGAGTGCGAGAGAGATCCCCCGCCCCGTCACCAAGGCTGTCGTGGAACATCCGAGGGTTTTAGTGGGTATTCCTGGCTCTGCGGCGCCACTAGTACTCTGCATCACCCAAGGGCAGCCGAATCCCATATACCCCGCTGTTATCAAAACGGCTGGTATGCGTAAAGGCATTTTTCTCGGTCAACAAAGAAGAGGTCACCACATATTAATTATCGCCCTAAATTCAATCGTTCATTCAGTGATGGAACGATTCCTATTTTAAGTTATTATTATAACAATAGGATAATTCTTGTATTTTGTCCTTTTCTATTCTGTTCTATTCATTGTGGTATTGATAGCACTGAACTGTTTTTCATATTATTAAAAGGCTTTTACTAAGGGGTTGAAGTCCTCAGCTACAATAGTTAGACGAATATTGAACGGAAAATTAATGTTTTGCAGCCTTTCTCATACAATATAGTCCGTTTTTTCTTATGATATTTTCTATAAAGTAAAGAACCCTTATTCATTTTTAGATTAGAAATAAACCAAGTAAACGTTGTTAAGTGGAATAAAAATGTATGTGCGTGTAGTTAAAATAAAAGTAATAAAATTATTATAATAAATTCGAAATAGTTCAATTGTAATATATTTCCACTTAAATCACGTTAGATAAAGAAATTAGGACTTATTAAATTAAATATTATATATTATTTAATTAAAATTACCATGAACACAGCCATCTTGTAAGCAAAATTAAAAATTATTACGGTAATTGCTGTCTATTAACCTATATTAAACAATAAATAGATTATGGCACGACACACTTTTTAGTCACAATAAGCTTTTAAGAACTGCTGGTGATCTTGACGGCTTACTTCACGACTGTACGTCGTATAAAAAGAGTAAAAGATAAATTAAAAAAAAATAACTACATAATAATACTTCATAACCGCAAGAAGATTAAGAAACGATTCTAAGTATATGTTAGAAACTAAGCGTACACTTCATTAGCGGTGCAATTTGCATCGAAACACTGTGTAAGATAAACCGTTAATTATTCAGAGTGGATGCTTTGAACGCCGTTTGGCTTTACTAATTGTCTCTAAGCGCTCATGCAAGTACGATGCCGCAGCCACAAATCACGTGTACGATTGCAATCCGAAGCCGGGATCTTCAAAGACATTGGCTATGAATTATTTAGAGAGCGTAAGCTTTCCTGTCTCACCCTACCGCGCTTTATCGAACATTAGCTTAATCAAATGCACGTTATCATACGTCTTTGTTAGCCGTTGATAAAGAAATAAAAGTATTTCAATATCAGAAACGTTTCATGTTGTATTAAAAGAAAAAGTACAACAATATAACACTTTTTGATTTGAATTATAATGATTTGCGTTCGCCTCATCACAACAAAAATCTCTTTAGTCTCTTCTAAACCTGTCAAACAGCGAAGGACGAACAGTTTATCAGCGATGTACCACTATATCTCATTAAACCTCGCCTAACCCAAGCAAACAACAATAAAGCTACGTGTAACAGAGCAACAACTCGAATATGGTGGAAAGGGCGCTGTAAATTTTGAGGTCCCTCGTTAGGAGGTTATAAATGTGCGCGCATCTGTAGATCGATGGGCCTGCCTCAAGATCCTCCACGGGCTAACTTAAGGAGCGAAATTGTTCGCTCTTTTATCTTGTGAAATTGCGACCGAAACAGTGGCGGATCACTACTTTATTGTGTGTCAGAAGATCTGTGCGCCAGAGGGTTACATTGTTTTCGTTTATTGGCTGAGCAACTAAACGGTGAATCTAAATTTGTTTGCTTTGGAATCACTGGAATATGGAGAAATTCTCAGCGTTTTGCAAATTGCTTATTTTTAAACCATGAATAGAAAATATGACTGTCGTAAGCTTATCGCGTGTCTTTGTTTCCAAAAATCTCAAAGATATGTACTTAAACTCATTTAGATATTATGATTTTAAAATTTGAAAAGTTTTTAGCTCGCCTATAATTAAAAAAAATAATTGTTTCAATGTTTATGGCCTCTTACTTGGATTCTAATAAAGATATTACATAACCCTTTAGTAACACGCTAATAAATATAGGACTATTATATATGACGTTTTTGCGGCACAGGTTACCTTAGTCCAATTTTACAGAGAATAATTAAATACTCTGAGCATTCGGGTTTTCAGGTTGAAGGCCCTCGTCATCCTAGCGCACGGACCTTGGGATAATATAATTTAAAGAATTTCCAATTTAAATCATCTAAAAAGTAACTTGACGTTGAAAAGGGTTTATCGATAAATTCTATCTAAATTCACTATCTATTGCGGTTTATTTAAAGGCCATACTTGCAGCCCTTTGTTGCGGACCTTTTATTAAATCTCAAACGTGTGTGCAAAAAAACTTTTCTTTCTTTACTATCTCTGTGTATAGGACACTTTTTCTTTTGAATGACTTTATACATTGTTTGCATCAAAAGAATACACGCTCTCTACAGAGCAAAACGTTTTTGCAAACAAAACATTTGTTCTACGTAGCGGTGTTTGTTCGTCTATTGTCTGGAGGCTTTGTAAATATTTTTAGATGAATTCAAAAATTTCACCAAAAACATGGGAAGCAACAATTCGCTCATCCCAGCCCAAATACGTTGCGAGAGTGTGTTGAATTGAAAAGTGTGTAGTGTTTAATTTTCTTTTCGAAACTCTCCGCACGGATTTGTCCTACATTGCGATATTGTTTTTTTTTACAACCATAGCAAACGTTACGAGCGCTAGTATTGGTGTCATAAACACTCATTACAAATAATAAAACAACTTATAAATGTTTAGAGTTATAACTAACAACACGCTACCAAGCCATTTCTTATACAAAAAAAATTAGATCAAATTACATTTAGTCATTTAGATGTTACTGTAGACTTTAATTTCATAGAATTATAGATATACCACAGACCAAAATTTACAAAACCTCCCTTTTGGCTAATATGAACACAAATGCAGTGTCAAATTTCGAAATTTCATTGCTTAATACTAATCATATCAACATCTTTTATAGAGTCAAATGACATGACGGTATTACTTAACATAAAACAAAAATATACAAAAATAGCATAAGAACAGTAGATTCAATAAGTCAATAAAAGTCATAAGTTTAACGTAGAGAAGTAAAAAATAATTCGTGTATTATCAATACAAAAACTTAAAATGGGTCATTTGACCTTTTATGGTATGATTAATGTTAATTGAATAAAGATTAAGAAAATTATAACAAAATCATCGATATTGAAATAGAATTACATTTTTTGAATATACTCAATGATTTTTCAAAAATATTTTCGATCTAAATCGCCGCCATCTTTGTTATAATAAAAGCTTTGGCGTATTGTTGTTTTCCTTACGTGTATTTTTTCCATAAGGCGGCACCATTTCCCCACGAAATAGATTTTGCGAATTTAGGTTAAGATGACACGGCGCAATGGGAAGGTGCGAGCTAGTACTGCGTTTACTTAACGTGAATTGCTTCAAGGTGTTCGTTAAACGGAATTAGTTTGATTGGAAGAAGTATCAGTGTTTTCATGTTTGCTATACGTGTTGGTTAGCTAACTAATAAGGTTACTAGGCCATGCAATGTAAGTTGATAATCATAAATAGACTTCCAATAAAATTTTTTTGCGATAACGATCATATACTTGACATAAATTTTAAACAATGTTAAGTGATCATATGGAATATATGACGTAGCGTGCTCGCTCAGAATAATTTCGGCTGTCACGTGTTAAACTTATTTTTTTTTGGTATCGGGGGGGGAATCACGTGTTACACTGCCGTAACAAAGCAATGCTGTTATGGCGGCAAATTGATAGTGTTGCTAGTAGCTAAACAATAAAGGTCGAAAAAAGCCTACCACTATCCAAATCTCATTATTTAAGTGCACCGGAATCTAACCGGGGACCTCGGCGTTACAAAATAAACGGTTTAAAGTCTGAGCCAAGCAGGCAGAGTATAATTTATGAGGTTAAGTAAAAATTAAACTATCTGCTTATGTGCAGAGCGAGTAAATATGTTTAAGCATCATGGGTTTTTTTTTTGTAATAGAGGAGATAAAGAGAAAGCATTAAAATGGTGATGTGAAAGTAAGTTTAACTACCGCCTATAATGAGGCACATGATGTTTTCGCCTTCCATTATTCTCATTTCTTTGAGACATTAGATACTAAATACCGACTGTCCAGAAACGTTATATGCAACAACCCAACTTGGAAGATGGTAATATTCTATGTATACCTCAGGTCTACCTTAAGCTTTCTACGTGAAACACCTTTTTGGTGTGGAAAGGAAATACTTGTGATGATATACTGCTTCTAGGGGAAGTTGATATGCGATTTGTACCCTCTAAAAACCCCTCATTGGTCATTCTTAGTGTATTACGATGGGCCCCCGCATCCTCCCACCGAAAATTAATACCTAACACCCATGAAATATTACTTCAAAAATCATTTATATCATCCTTGACTATATATATTTTATTTCTGTACATACAATGGTGTCACCAAGTGAATCCAGTGTAACTATTTATAATCTTTTAAACGAAGCTGGCGTCGATCAAATATTAATTGGAAATACGCCTATTGATTTCCTAAATATTTTTTTAAATCAATTGTCTAGTATTTACCTTCACGGTATGCATTATATTGTATAAACACGCGCGAAACTCAATTAATTCCTTAATTTTAACGAAAGCGTGACAATTATGAATGTGAGGTAATAAATAACGAAGATAATTGTGCGAGTTCAGAGAAATGTAGTCGCAATTCCTCGACGTTGATTATAGAAGCAATAAAATAAAAACGCAGCGTGTTTGACTAGTGAAATATATTATAGCAATGAAAAGTCACAAGATCATATTTCCGAATGGAAATATAAACTTTGCTGTAGATGCAGTTGTTTATTGGTAAAACTAATTCTTAACTAGTTATTGGATGCTAAAGATAATATTAATCGGTGAGCTGAATTCCTTTTATATATATTTTCTAGACTGGATCATTTCTCTCGTGAGCATCCTTGGGGTTAAGGTCAATATCATTAGTTTCTTATTCGTATCTCAATTATTATTTAGTTCATCACTTTGCGAGGTGCAGACCTTGCAAATTTTGTATAACAATCTATAATTATAAGGGTATGTAAGGTACATGATTTTCGTAACGATTGGAAACTATTTGAAAAATATTTACAAGCGCAAAATATTATTTGTAACCAGTCTATTGGTTTCGGACATTATATATAATGTATTTAAATTAGGTTATTAGTTCATGCGGTATCAGATTTCGTCAATTTAACTTTTTCTGTTACCATGTGCACGTGAAAATCAGACATGATAGGATATTTCTTCTCCAACATTATTTTTGTACAAAGCATTTAAATATTCAGTATTATGTTCATCTATATAGTTATTGTACAAATATACGTCTGTTCATTATAAATTATGGTATCAGCACTATAATTACATACTTGAGGTTGATGATTTCGAACGAAATTTAAGCTTCGCTAATTACCTTTTGACGCACTTACGATATCATATTATCAATTAATTGCAAGATTTCAATCTTGAGCGTGGTTATTCAAATCTATTGGTTATGAATTGTTTAATCATATATTAACCGAGAATGTAAGTTTATTTAGTTGGTAATGTCTTTGAGTTTATAAATTTGTTACGTTTTAATTTTATTATGTGATGTCGTTAATATTATAATTGTAAATATTTTTTTTCATAAACTTCTACTTTTTTTTTACAATGACATTTCCGAAATTTTAAAACATACAGTTATATCGGCAATGGGCAAATACTTGATCATAATTTCACTCATGTTAAGTGACAATGAGGCCGGTGAAGATGATGCGTGCTTGCTTGAACTACATCTACTCCTGGCTCTCATATGTATGAATACCGAAAAGCAGTGATAGCGGCAGATTGACATTGAGGGTAGTATCTAGCAAGAATTGGTGCGAGAATCGAATCCAGGACTAAGCGAGCGGGGTATATCACTATAAAGTTGTGGATTCCACTCGCGGTCTTTAGAACGACTTTTTTTCACGCCTTCTCTCAAAATCAAAAGTTTCGGCTTCATGAAGACAAAGTGTATTTTGCAAGGTAAATGGCTATGCATTCATTTCTTATTTATAACAAAACGGATTATAATTTTTATTTATAACACTTATTTAAGAAAATATGTGTTTTCGATACAGAATTTCGACGCTTTTTCTATAATTTTACAGTTCTATTTTCATTACACAAAATGTGATGAAATAAAGTAAATATTAGACACATAAAATAAAGAAAGTCATTGTTGAAAAAGAAATTGCAAGCGTATTTTGTGGCATTTTACGCATCTTTTATTTTCGTTTTGTGTCAGGCCGGTTAGATATTTTTATACGAGCCTGTACGGAGGCTGCGCTCTGTTGATCAAAGACTCCGCCATATTTGTTATCGCAGATTGCCTATCGGTGCCGGTGTAGTGTTACAGCTGAGGCTTTAACGTTTTTTTATGGAAAAGATTAAAAAATATATATATGAGAACGTATTTGAATTCCACTTGACCTTTATTTTTTTTACATGTTTATACAACTTTTTTATATTATTCATTGATAAATATTGTTAGTAGACAGACCTTACCTTGTTGGTGGTCGTGTAAAGAAGCCGTTGGTAGGTAAGAAGCGCAGTACCTCTTTGTGGTGACAAATAATGATGCTTGCGGAAGATACCTCATGCATCAAGTCAAAAAAAAAACTTTGGAACACCAGTGCAAGAATAAATAGTTTCATACGCCAACCAGCTCATGGTCGGCGTGGTGAATTCAAACTTGGGTCTCTCCATAAAGACCAGGTTAAGAGAGAGAGAGGGAGAAAGTCAGAGATTTCCAGAAAGAGGACTACAGACAGTAATTGTTAAAAATGATTGTTTTGGTATCTATGCCCATTATATTAACCAAAAAGATAGGTTATAGAATATTGTATTATTTAATTAACAGATTCGGTGTTTCTAGATATTAATATTATATTCACAGATAGATAGTTTAATACATAAAGCATATTTTGTGCTATGAAGTAATAAATTTTTTTTTATTAATTATTTGAATGTTGGCAACCCTGGTTAACAAAACTGATAAAGATCGGATGTAAAACGTCTACGTAAGCCGCCAACAGAACCGTCCCGTTGCCCCAGAAAACTGAAACTTCGCATAGTTACAGCGCTGCGATGTTGGCAGAACTAACACTGCAGACAATTTCGTAATTTTGCACTGAAGCGGGCGAGCGAACATTTCCGATGAAAGCTCGCTCTATTATGTACAACATTAGACATTATGTTGGGCTACGTGCTATTTTGGCATTTCATAATTACCGTGCCGCCATTTTGGGGTGCGTTAAAGGTTTATTTTACGTGTACAGTGGGTAAACGATTCAATCTATCAGACAAATACAGATCGCGATATATTCATACAACCATTAGAAAAAAAAAATTAAACAAACAAATTTTTAAACGTTCTATTCGGACACCAAAGATGTTACGAGTTTGATACAGCACCAAATTACCGTTTTTTTTTATATAAGATGTTAAGATGGAAATGATGCAAAAGTAAAGAAGGAACTAAAAGTAAAAAAAGTACTCATCAAACTGTGGATCTCTTGTTTAACGTCGTTCAAGATGTATTAACATACAGACTTCTAGTCACCGTTTGTCGGTAACGACACATTTAATAAAAATATCTCATTAACAGTATGGAAAATAATATGTTAAACACTACAATGAGTTGAATCTACTTTCACTACTCTGTGGCGGCAACATGGCGTCTGTGTATAAGAGAACGTCAATCAAAACACACGAACCAGTCCCGCCGACCTAGAAAACTTAACGTGTTTCGTAACAACGTAAATATAAAAGATTTCTTTTATTCAAACGACTGTAATATTTTAATTGGTATTTTGTTTGATGATACAAATTCAGGCCACACATGTTCATTTAAATCGATATAATTGCACGCAGTAACACACACAGACTCGTAACAATCGCACACACGCTCACAGATGTGTATCACCCTTCAGAATATTAGTTACTCGTCTCTCTTCATTCTTTGTTCAATCATTCGCTCTTCTATACCAGCCATTCAATCACTCGGCGCGCAGTCGATGCCGTGACCTCGTCAACATACCACGCGACCTGTCAGTTCGATTTTCATTTTCTTGGTAAAAATTGAATGTGAAAGATTTAGAAATTTAGATTTAATTTTCTCCTAAGGGTCTCATCTGTACTACAATTAATTGAAATATATAATAATGATTACATCATTATATTGGTGTATTTAAATGAAATAAAGAAAACATTATTGCGTTCGATTTTAAACGTTACAGTTACCAACGGTTAAAAAGTAAATAAAAAAAAAATAAAAGTGAAAACAAGAAACATAAAAGTGTCGAAGCGACACCATCCGGTTGAAAGCTGGCAAAAGTTCGCGACATATCAGTTGGAAAGTTCACCGACAGTGCGGATGGGATTGAATTGAAAAATCGATGGCAGATAACCGATACCGTTACGAAATCGAGTAACGTACTCGAATAGAATTTCTCACTTCGTTCGGATTCACTATAATTGCGAATATTAAATTATACAGAAAAATAATATTAATTATAATATTCTACCACTAGAATATTGCTGCGATAATATGAATATTTTTCTAACAGACCACAATCGAATCATTGCGTAAATTATTTTGACATTGCATTAATTGTTCTGACAACATAATATTTTTTTTAATTAGGTCACTGGCTGACATTCTGTGTATAAATTAAAAAAAAAAGAACAAATTGCAAATTTGTAAACTGTCGTGATCAGCTAATTAGGTAGGGATAATGTATCTATTTTCGTAAATTAATTAAATTAATTTGAATTTATCTCCGTAGTTTTACTAGTTACGGTACCCTTCACAGCGAAACTGAGTATTTGTAACAGTAACTTACTCAAAACGTAAATTGTTATAAACTAACATACATACATAGCTTTTTTTCAAATACACACTTATATATCAAAAAGACACAGAACAAACACAAATTCTCATCAGAAGAATATTTTTACTGAGAAGAAATCAAACCCGCAATCCTTGGTATAAGAGGCAGGGTTACTATCGGAAAAAAAAAAAACAATAAATTTCCCTCGCCTGAATTCGCAGATGGAATATGATATTGATACATCACCGATTTTTTTTGGGTTTTAAAATTCACAGCCTCTTATATTCGGCCAGTGTGCGAAGCTAGTGACACCGGTTGAAAATTTTGAAAGATTCTATATTTTATTTTTTCAGAATTGTGCCAGAAACGCTGTTTGATTTTATATTGACCTAAATAAACGATGCCACATACTGTGCTGTGATTTTATTGAGTATACTGGTTTATATTTTTTTGTATATTTTAATATGATTTGATTGTATTCTAGTAGTAGTATTAGTAGTAGGATTAAGCAAAGCGGAAGTTAGCAAATATTTTTTTTACTTTTTTACTTTATAACTAGTATTTCAGTTGAATAAGATTAAGTTTTTGAAACCTGCCGGGCTTGCTATCACATTTAATATCTAGACAACACCACTGCTGTGTCATGGCAGTGATATATATGAGAGCCAGGTTACTTGTGGTAAGAGAGCGAGCTTAACTATCCACGGCTTCATTCACTTTATATCAAGTGACATTGGGGTAAAATATTAGCCTATAGTAAAAATGTGTTTTACTTTCAATCGAAATTCTCGCCTAACCTAGTTTCGATTTTCGAATGAAATTAATGAATTATTTATTTATTATTTATCGTCACATAAAGAACCTTATAATGTACTGTTAAGTGCCGCTTGTTGTTCCAAGTTGACGTTTGTGTATAACGTGCAAGTACAAATTGCTTCACAGCCCTCTAGCAATTACCATGCGGTAACCGCAAATTACTCGCCCCCCGCCTATTTCACCAACGAGCCCTGATTTCAGACCATCGATTGTTTGCTTACAACACTTGTCAAGTTTCACAAATACTCTATTTGTAACACGAACTTCAAAATTTCTATGGTAATACTTTATCGACCGGTAGCCGATTTTTAGGCTTTTCGTCGTCGCCGCTCGCCGAAATTTGGCCTATTAGTCTCACTTTTCTAGCTGATGCCTATTAAGAAACAAACTTTCAGACGATTATTCAGTTCTTTAACATCATACATTCATATTTAAATGAAAAAAAAAACTGTGCGGTAAAGATTTTATCGAGAAAAACACAAGATGAGAAAATTTTTTTTTATCGTCACCGGTCGATGATATGTTATTTATAAATGTTATAACCATTTATAAAATTTTATCATATGTTATACAATCCACGGAAGTAGTAAATCCCGGCGTATTTTATATAAGTAATGTACTAAAATTAATCAACTATATGTGATACGACTTCTTGACACAGTTATTTGGTTATAGATGTAAGGCTTTTCTTATCCACCTGGCTTGTTAAGCATTAAATTCAATCTGACACCGTTACCATATTTCTGTGTTAAAGCAGTCATAAATGCAAGAGCTAGAATATTTTGGGCGAGCGGGCTTCATCTACGGCCTTATTGTCTTCTAATATCACATGATATTGAGGTTAGTTGTATTTGCCCGTAGATTAAAATAAAAATGATTTTTAATTAGAAAACGTTTCTAAAACATTTAAATCTTTATATGAATTAATTGTATACGTTTGATAGTACGTTATATACTCGAATGCACTAACAATAAATAAAAGTAGGTTTCAAAAAAATTTAAAACGTTTGGTTTTATTTTGCTCTTTTATTTTTACCGCTTGTACAGTACATTTATACTCCGCTCAATGTGGACGGTTTATATATTTTTTAATATTTAATATTTTCAATCAGTTCTCACTTATTCATGCCTAATCTCGCTTAACCGAGTGGGCGGGTTGGCAGGAAAATATTTGTATAATAAAGTAACTATTTTCTTGCGCATATTCATTAATTTTTTTCGAAAATGTAGGTCAAATAAGATTTAATTGTCTGGTTCTTCTTCATCATCGTTATTAGCATGTGTCAGTCCCACTGCTGGACGTAGGCATTCCTGCTGCTGCTGCTGCTGCTGGATTCGGAGAAGTAAATGCTGTTAGTCATAGTGACCATTACAGCTTTATCGAAGCT
>DWQX01001905.1:0-24649 GCA_018245475.1 Pharmacophagus antenor
ATTATTTATTATTATAGTGGACAAATTATGTTTTAAATTATTATCAGTAAATTAAATAAAAAAACTTTTTAAATAGTAACTATCTGCAAAATACTTATTTTGCTTTTATTTATTTAATGTTTCTACATATAAAACAACAAGAATAATATTTATTAACAAAAGATTTCCGGCGCTAGCGAACTGAATACGAATGAAAAAAAAATGATTAACGCACCAGCTAACTTGATCGGTGGTAGATGAGTTGATTTCGGATAGAACGTTTACAAAAAGAAATATTTAAACAATAAAAAAATAATAAATAGCACTTTATTACACTTAAAAGTTATCTATTGTCTTTGACTTCCATGATTTAAAACTCAGTGATGATAGATAAATTAAGTATATAATAGAAAATCTGAGTAGAAAAATATAAATAAGTCCTTTCTTAAAGTTGAGTATTTTTTTCACAGCAAATAATGAATTTTGTTAAAGACACACAGTACGCCACGCTTAAGAAAATCCTTCGCTTAGTCTTTTCATCCTGTTAGCTGACTTTGTTGCTTGGTCAAATTTAATATATGATAAAGGTTTGTAACCCAGAAAGTATATTTCCACGCGAAGCATTGCGATATAGCATAAATAGTGAATTTGTGTCATTATAACAAATGTAAGAAGAAATAGATAAAAGCTGCGCCATGAACAGTAAAAATTCTATATCCATCACTAGTAAGACTTATAGATGGCGACACTTGTCATACATAATACAGTAGCATAGAGCGGATAATAGTATACTGTTCCTGTTCGATGTGTATATATGCAATAACGAAGAGAATCTAGTAAGATTCTTTGCAGAACTCGGTACCTAATTAATTGGAAGTGGTAAGTCGGAGATATTAAACATCGGTCCTAAGCCTACTATTTCTTTTTAGAAGAGAATATGAATGATAAAAGAAACGGTTAAAATTTTGGAGATACTCAAACTCAAAGCATCTCATTAGTCATCAGTTTTCCCAGAACTGTTAATGTATTCAAATTAATGTGTGACTCATTAGTAACTATTCTTTTTTCAATTTTTAGGATCATGTTGTGCATTATTTTATTATTAATAATGCGTTATTCTTACTGAAGCTGTAGTTCTTTTAATTCGCTACATCAGCGGAATAAGAAAATGAGAAGATATGGGTACAAAAAACATTTTGTACATAAAACTCCTATTTCTTTTATTTCAAAAATAAAAAGTGCCGCAGCGTTCAAAATTATTAAACAAAGAAACAGTACGAAAAGTTGTTATTATTTCTTAAAAAATAGAATATTTTTTTTAATTCGCATCATTTATGTAGAACGTGATCATGACGCATTCATTACGTCAACGATACCAGTACAACACTAATTAATGTTTTTCACAGCGCTATCATTCGGACCACAGACGTTGACATGAAACAATAGGGACGCGACGATAGCAGGTCAACCTTGACGCTTGCAGCTCTTTACCACTCGGAAAATATAATCATGTATGGTTTTAAATACTGTATATTCAAAACTCGATAGAGAACATCTCTTTTGGCTTACGTGAATAATATTCCCATGGTTTAAGATACTTTTAATGTAAATGAGTATTGTTTTTTATCTTCACTTTTCTAAAAATTACATCGATAAAAAATATTCGATGTCTGTATAACATTTTTGATTAGTTACCTCCATTTGTGTCATAAAAACTTAAATACTCAATTTCAAGGTAGAAAAATAAAAAAAAATTTGGACAACCTTCGGGTGCGATCATTACAAAAAGACCTCGATAATCATTAAAATAAAAACTTACCTGTTAATTATAGTAACCGATTTAGACTTTTATAATAGTTTCTTAGATAATTACTCAGGCTATTGGCAAAGATAAGTGGCGCAAGTTTCAATAGGACAGTAATTCTTTCGATGTATAACTTCAAAACGCGTACAATTTAATTACATATTATCCGTAATCAGGTTGAAAACTACTGCGTCATAGTTACAACAAAAGACTATTAATTCGGCAAGGGTAACATTTCTTCAGCGCCTGATAATACCGCCTTAAATCAATAAGAAATTCTTTAATTACAAGCTATTTAAAATATTGCTTACGTCACGTAACGTCCTTATAATTGAAATAAACTAAGACTCCAGTTTTTTGTAACATGTTGAACAATATTAAAGGGCTCTTAACTGCACAATAGATTTGATTTTAATTTGGCTAGTTTTATATGCTATTATGCAGCTGAACATGAAGAAGCGATAATTGAAACCCTCTATGGTTTGTGATATAGTCGACAGCGTCATGTTTTATTAGACGCCTGACGCCATTGACTACGTGTATCTTGTACATTTAGTACGCTGCAATTTATATATGTACGCGTGCATGCGCTACCGGAACGCGTGTTTCTAACGTCGAATAGTAATGTTCCAGATTAAAATTTAAAATTACTGAAGAAACAAGATATAGTATAATGCTTCTAAGTGGTGAGCTTACCGTAAACATCATATCTAGCGCCAATATTACGAGCTACCGTATCACTTACTACGCATCCATCATTGAAATATTCATAAATTAAACATACGCAGTCAAAGCGACAATTGCGGAATTCAGCTTGTCGTTTAAAATTAAATTTGCATGTCGGTAAACAAGCAAAAAATATTTTTTTTTATCAGCAATTGGCTAACACTTTCAACCCCAATTTCATATGATATTGAGTGATAAAGATAGCTGTAGATGATGAAGCGTGCTCGTTCAGAATACTCGCGCTGTTACGTGTATGACTACCGAAACACGCAACGCTTCTCTTACGCAAAGACACGCGAGTTCTGTAAACCACAAGATGGCGGGGACCTTGTGCCATCCCTTGTGTTTACATAGTATGTTATTGAATATTATTACTACAATTTAAATATAAAAAAAAAATAACCAAAAGTCAAAGCCCTAAAAGTGAATTTTGGTTTCGATATTTATCAAAAAAAAGTGAACTAGAGATAAGTAATATTGAATTTTGTGTTCATTGCTCAACTATGAATAAAACACTTAAATGACAATTACTACGTAAGAAATAGGGTCAGAGCAAATATGCGAATCAGTATCATTAACGATTATGCGTATCATGAAGCGGAAAACTTTATAATTTGTGCTGTCACGATACCCATACTGTAAGGCGTGAAATAAACCTGTATTATTACAACATAATTTAGGCATAGCTCTAAATAAAATGGAATGATTGCTATTTCATATTACTATCAAACCAATAAATTATACTAAAATTAGTAAAAGGAAATTTGAAATGATAATTAATATAATAAATGCAATAATTTGTTTAATTAAAAAACATTCTAAGACACCTTTACTTAACTTAAACTTAGCCAGGTACTTTATGTTACCATTGCTGGAGTCTTAATTCAGAAGGAGAATGAAAACCCAGACCCTAATGCATATTCAAAATATACTATAATCATAAACAATTAAGCCGCATCACAACAACCAAGCAAAAAAACTCGAAGGCACTCTATCAATCATCATTACTATTATTGGACAAAGCCATATTCTCAAAAGCTGATTTTCATGGAACATGTCGGTTTACTCATGAAGTTTTGCTTAACTAAAATACAAGCAGAGTGGGAATCGAACCTACACGAATGTCAGCACATAATTTCATCGCATTTACAACTGAGCTATCTCCGCTTCAATATATAAATATTGTTATTTGTTCAAATATAAAATAATTAAACAATACATACTCGTGTAGAAGAATACCATGGGAATTGCATTCATCTCAATGATGAATGATTACGTTTTATTAAAATAAAATATTATTTCCAACATTGAATAATTATTAACTAGCGAATTAATTAACAATTTATGTTTTCATCGAGTCATATCATCAAAGGAATTATGGAATCTTTATTGAAATCGTTAAAAGAAATTAAATTTCATTGTGAAATATGCGCATGCATGTAGTAATACGAGTAATAAGAATGGTTATTTTAAATAAAAGAAAAAAGACATAAGTGTTATTAATAAAATATATTTCTTCTTTTGTGAAAAACGGTATATCTATGTTGGATAATTAGTCTTTACATAGATTTGTGCATTTAACCAACTGAATCTAGGCTATAAAAAAGGGACCGAAAATAAAGACTGTACTATCGTTACACATAATATCTATTAAAAGCAACAATAGCTGTGAAATTATGTTAAAATACATTAGTTTTCTAATAACTTTCTGCTTAGAATAATTTTCTAAAAATATTACATGTTCTTTGAATTCACAAAGTATGTTCAAACGCACGTTTTACTTACACACGCCACAACAATTCGTGTTCCGGCGCTTATTAAAAATCACACTCATGCTCACGCTTAAAACAAATTGTTGAATTAATTGGCAAGTCGTTTCAGGCACAGTTAAATCCGCATAACGGCAAACAATAAAATTTCCTGTACAATTGTCCCACCAGAAGGTCTTAACGTGCCTTATAACCTCACAGTGTCCACTAAATATATTCTCTGCGTTACTAATGCCTTCGGAAGTCAAATAACAAAGACGAGCCCGTTTCTTTTGGTTAAAATACACATTCAACATTAAAAAAGTTCACAAAATAAAAAAATCACGTTTCGTATATTTTAAAATATCCGCTACGTTAAATTTTTGGAAAATTTTGTGGCCTTATACCTAGTTATTCTCATTAAAATATATCTATGTTCTATATTGGTTCTCAAATCGCTGAGAAAATTTCTCTCGAGTTAAATGAGAGTAAAGGGAAATTCTGCCCAAAGTATATTTGTTATCAATGCACCATTATAATATTATATTATTTAAAATTAATATTTAGCCCGCCATTGGCAGATACAAAGATAAAAATAATGTTTATGGTCGTTAAACGGATAGATATATTAATAAAATTTAAAATGTTCGTCGAAAACGTATCGATTATACTAATGTTAGATCATGTTTTTTTTTCGGATATGGCTAATGAAATCATAGAGAAAAAAGGATGAACCCAATTTACGTCCCACAAAATGTTTGGAAACGTGAATGGGGAGTCGCTTTGTCGTAATTTATCGGGTAGCGGCGGTGAACGAACGCCGGGCCAATGATCCGTTTTACTTAAACAAAATAATTTTATACGCGGAAATTATCTTAATATAGAATAAGGACGAGGAATACAAATTTGAAATGGGATCAAACTGAAAACATTACAACCTGTGTTTGGTCTCTGTAATACGTAACTAACAATAATTTTTAGGGTTAAATGTTTACATGCTTGAAAAAAAAACCGTTCTCATTCGTAATGCAGTTTAGGCGTAGGTATATAACCATTGCTATAAATCACAGATTGTGTTAAAAATGCTGATTATTTTTGATACTACCGTGAACTTTGATTGGATATTGAAAGCAGTAGTTTAACAATACGCAAATGTTATTTCAGACAAGCGAATGGTACATAATGTTACCGCGATATGCGTAACAGTTCGTGTTACGTTTCAGCGTCAAATTTAATTCATAAAAAAAAATGATCACATTTCTTTGAAATAGAATATAAGTAAGTAGTAGTGTGTAAAAGGAATCGCACGAAATTATTATCGTGTAATGTAAACTGACGGAAGTTTCATCACGATTGAGTAATTTTTATTTTAAATGTACTTGCTGACCATCTGAATCTTAGCATAGCACTACAAACTAGCTTTGTTATAAATTATATAATACCATAATTTATTCTGTATCAAATAACCAAATAATTTCCAACTGTACAATTTATTAAACGAAAATACGTAAATTTTCTATTTGATAATCTAAATAGGAATGGTACAATAAAGTTACGATATTGTACAAGTATCATATATAATGTCTGAATGAATTTGACATTTAATTTATAATTTGTAGCATAGAATTTAGATTGCTAAAATTGGTCACTAAAATGCGCTTACAGATAAAATTTTTACCCGAGTTTTTATCATTATTTTACTCATCTAATTTAATAAAATCAGTGATAACGAACTATCTTTAGATTTTTGGATTTGTTTTTCTCCAAAGCTCTCCAACACTGCTGTTAACGCATTAATTGTTTAAAACGAATAATGTTTCATCAATTCAAAAAAATAATTACTGCGATGTTGTAAAGATCAAAGGTTATATTAATAACCATTTATATCTTTATTATGAGAATGTTATTATTAATGACTTAAATTACGAGACACTGATTTCCTAGAATAGTAATAAGATAATAAGTTGAACTATACAATACAGTAATACTTCACGTAACGAATGTGATACGTCTTGACACGTTCCAGCCGTGGACGCACGAAGTTGCTGGTACGTAAACCGTCGAGACTGTGATTTTAATATAATTATCTACAGATAATTACATCCTAATATCCTTTAAACGTCTGTTCGGATGTTAAATAACTACACCTTACGTTTTTTTATAATTTTCTTATTTACACTTATCGAACTAAGATACGCATAGTAAATAGATAAAGAATTTGAAATAGATTTGAAAAGTGGCTAAGAACATCATTATGACTATGCAGTCAATAAAAACTTACTACTTTGGATCTCACATCAGGCCACAGCACACAGTAAAGCTTCTGTACTTTCAGGAACAAACTGACCAACATCTATACAAATATATTTTGGAGAAAACAGTTAAAACAAACCACGGCTACTTAAATGAAATATATTCTTGATGCATTGTTTTCGTAATAAATATATAATAAACTGTACTACCGTAACCTGTTGGTATTCACTGCTGACCTCGAATTTTCTTGTTTACTACAGCGAAATGTGTATACATATGGCATTGTATTCATTACATGCCGCCATGGCGCCAACTCTAGTTAAATGATAATGCGATCAAACGTTTTTATTTCTGTTTACTCTGTTCAATAAAATGATTGATTGGCTTTTAAATACAACACTCGAGTGGTTGGTAATGCGTTCATTTAGCCAGCGTTTAATAAACGTAAGTCATTTTATATATTTTTATTAATATTTTTGTATATTTGCCTTTTAAGTTAGACATTCTAAAAGCTAGGGTCTACAGACATGTCTCGTCAATTTATATTCGTAAAAAATGAGTTTAGTACATAGCAACGACTGACTCAAAAATCCCTTTAACAGTACTATTTATAGAAGGAAGGCATCATAAAATGGCTAGTAATAAAAAAAGCAGTAAAACCCTTCTCCATATAATTACATACATATAAAACAATTCTTGATGATATAATAAAAACATTTACTACGTGATAGAGCCACGAAGCGGTTTGCTGCTGCATGAATGGGCCGGCTCGACTTGGGACAGCCTCCGGTCTCGTAGAGTACTCGTACCAGCACCAAATGGACGTGTATACTTCTGTGCTTCTTGTGTTTCTTTTGGATGATCTTTATGATGATGAAAAGATGACTCCTTAAAAGTCGGTAACGCAGTTGCGACTCCCCAAGTGTTGCGGCTGTGTATGGGTGACGGTGATCATACCATTTCCATCAGGTGAACCGCTCACTCGTTTGTCTACTCTTCGTTTAAAAGAAACATTACATGTATTACTTATAAAAAGTACAACATATTGCCAAACTTTTCTTTAATCAATTTTTGGCCAAATTCTAAATTTTTAATGGAGAATTAATACACTAACAGGAATGGTATTAGCGTTCTTAGTAATAGCCAAGTTTCTTCTCATTATTATCATCAAGGTATAATTTATTACAAAGGATACTATTATCCGTTTGCCTTTGTGGCTGTTGTTGTTGGCATTTATTCAAGCAAACTACCCAAAACGGATTCATACTGGAAATTTAATCATCATCGCCCTGGATGTTATCTTTAGTCGAGAAAGTATAAGTGGCCCCATTCTCCGCGGCTAATAATGACTTTTAGGAATTTCCCATATTAAAACCGAAAAATTAGACTATATAAAAAATAACAGATTGTTGTGGTTATTCCTTTTTTTTAATATTTCATTAGTCTAATATGTTTTATTTTCAAACAAATCAATTCAATTAATTTCTAGTTTTGTTCAGGAAAAACTAAAAAAGCAAATCATTTAATAATAATAGTAATAATTTTTATGATTTTAAATACAAATCTAAAATTTTATAATTGATACTAATAAATATTATCGTTAATATGAAAATGAAAGAATAGCGTCCAAATCATATCTGATTAAAATGTAATAAACATTGCAATGCATTGATTGCATTGAAGCCTTTCAATGAGACAATCTAGGTAATATCAAAATATATTGTTCTTTTAACTTACTTCATATGCAAGTAAATTATTAAAGATTTATGTCATAAATGCGGTTTAATATATGTAAGTAAAATACAATGTTACCGGTGGCGATAGCAAAGATTTCTAATAACAACAAGGAAACCAGTGTATTATGCTATTACGAGTATAATATACTGGCTTTGTTGTTAATAGAAATACTAATGTGAAACACTTGGCCTCGATTTCACCTGATGTTAAGTGATAATGTGGCCGTAGATGGTGAAGCGTGTTCGCCCACACGCCTCCGTGGCAATACTTTATTATTATATATAATATTATAGCTTATAGCATTGTTTGTTATAATCATCATTGGTACTATGATCACCGATATCATTTTATTTTATGTATACGATATTTTTTATTGAGATTCAGTATTAATTAGAGCATTGACCCATATTCGAGCAGTGCGCACCATTTGGCAACCCCGCACAACTGAAATATACTCGACCCGTAAACTGTCGGGAAGTCTGTCTCAATCCACTTGTATTATGTTTCTATACGAATCTAAAATTAAATACATAGTAGATTTCCGCATAGTTACTACATTCCTACATAGTCCAGTGAAATGCTCGAGCAAATATTTTAAACGTGTCTTATATCACATCTGTTATAAAGGAACTGAAATTTAAATTAAAATTTGTTCTGATTTTTTCATTTAAAATACTAGTAGATGGTGTTCTTTTATTCCTCATAAATACTATTATTCTGCCCTTAACAAAAGAAAACTTCCTAAATAAAAGAATTCCTAGACTTAAATATTAAGCATTTTATTTACTTTTTTAAATTAAAATATTAATGTCTATAAAAAGAATGTTATACCAACAACAAAGAAAGACCTTTCGAATGCTTTAAAAATAGTTCTCTTATCTCAAATTACTCAATACTTGTTAAAATATTATTTTACTTGTCACATTTATTTAGATGAGGTAGCATTTATTCGAAAATAAGTTTCTTGGAAATTAAAAAAAATCATTAAATAAATATTGCCAAAGGACTTATCGAACGAATTCGTTCCGCACGTTGTGTAATAATATTCTTTATTACTGAGAAAATTCGAACGATTGCTCACTTGATGACATCATAAACGTGAGGTAGAATTTACATAACATGAAGTGAACACGTATGATTATGCTGTTAATATTTGTAGTAATGGCTTTTTTGTCGCATACACGTTTCAATTTAGGTAGCATTAGTACCTCCGCTCTAAAAAAAACTTCTTTCAAATACTGACAAACACTCGCTCTTAATAGTGTTAAGCTGTTATATTATTTTGTATTTAATTAGATCGACCGAGATAGGTATATATATTTTTAAGGATTGAAATGAAAATAACTTATAGTTAAAATATTTTTGAAATTCTGACCCATGTAGATGGATCCAGCTTTGCTTTAAGAGGCGATTTTTTTTAATGCAGCAAAGACGATAGATAAATATTTTCTTTACTTAAAAGAAATTTTTCATTAAATCATGAAGATGATCAAGTTACACTTTAAACTTTTATGTAACATTAAAAATACGATTATTGCTTAGTATAGACTGTTATGTACGAATACAAAATGATTCCTCTGAATTAATGATCACAATACGAGAGTTTCATATCCACCTTTGATTTGATTCATAGTTTCCAACCAGCCTTTGATAAAAATCTATTTAGGATACTCTCACAGTATTAAAAAAAATGGTGACGTTAAAATGATTCTGAGGGGTAATTTGGTTGCATAATATTTGTATAGCTTTGCATTGCTCGTACACTCAAAACCCCGTTTCAAAACAAGCGGTTGTTTTCATGAATTTGGTCCACTAAATAAATGGAAAGTCGGGGCTACTGTATGCTTAGCTTTCATTTTGGTTTCCTGAGTCTGGTTTTAAACGACTTTCTCTCTAGAAATATTTTTTTTGGATTATTATGCACTGTTGGTATCTCATTTTTTTTTTCTTGTATATATAAAACTTTCAGAGATTACAATTATGTTCGATTTGATGGACCTAAAGTGTATATGTTTGCAAAAGTGAGAGTCCGTTTTATTATACAAATTGCATTTCCGTAAACGCATTATGAGATTTTGTGTATTCTGATACTCATGTTATTACAAAACATTTTATTAAATTTCTTTAATAACGTATTCTTTTTCTTATTGTTTCAGTGTCAACATTTTTATCCCAAACATTATGATTTACAAATGGATATTATGATAAGAGTGAAGTGTTGCCAAGAAACTAAAAATCCAAAGTGACGAAAGTGTTGAAGGTGTCTGTATAGCTGCGTTCTGTTCCTTATTTAATATTAGATAGATAACTTTCAAAATGTCAGACAAGACCTCGTCGTCCGTCGGCCCTAGGAGTTTCGAAACAATCTCGGAGGAAGAGGTGGAGTCTCCGTGGGAAGCGCTTTTGGGCGAGATGAAAACTGCTGTACCTACTATCATCAAGACTAACGCTTCGAATACTACTATCTGCAAGGACGAGATCTCCGTTAACCCGCAGACTATCGATATTGAATCTAATAAACTGACGCGATCCAAGAGTCTTAATCAAAGAAGAAACAGCAGTGGTCTCCTCAGCACCATACCGCGTCAACTGAGGCTCTCGCTCCGAGGTGTGCGCAGTGAACCATCCAGTGTGAAGGACGTGCCAACTACTAGGAATGATAGCTCTCTTAATCTTCTTCTGAAGTAAGTATAATTTTAATACAACATGTATTTTTTACATATAAATATGCTTAGATTATACAAAAAAAATTGTGTAAATATTTAATTTATTGAAGGCCCAACATTAAGTAAAATAAAACGATGTTCCTTAATCGTTGAAAAAAAAAGCCATGACAGTAAAACTTAAGATTCGGCCAATAAAATAATTAAGTAACATGACAAACGCATGAAATGTCAATTTACACGTGACCGCTGATAATTTCATAAAAGAATTCATATTAAAGCTGAGGTCAAAAACAATGGCACCCACATGGCTTCGTGCTGCAATCTACATTTAATACTTAACCACCCCGCTTTGATAATTACTTTACCAACGAGCAAGGTTAATTTATTGTTTTTTTTATTACTCATATGATTTGACGCGTAGAGACTCACGAGGATAAAGTTTCTCCAAGAATCAACAATCATACAATTCGAAAATGATTTAAAAATACGCGTAGAGAATCGTCAACACAATTATAAGGTCCTTCCGTCTGCAAACGACTTAATGAGCCATGAAAAAGATTTACTGGTGACTTTCTTGATGCATGCAAAGTTCGCTCAGAGGAAACGGACGTCCTTATTTTATCACGGATCTCAGTGCTTTACAGGAAACTCGACGCCGAGCTAGACTTGCCGAAACGGAACAATGCTTTTGAATGACTAGGCGCCTTTGACTTAGCAGAAGTCCTTGTGATACACAATGATAATATAATTAATGTTATTATTATGAACATTACGCAAGCATGGACTAATTTCAGATTGCGATTAGTGAAATTATTATAATAACTCGACTAACACTTTTGTCTAAAGGTGCCTAGAACTAGCAACACCTTTTCCTGTTTTTTTATTTTAAATTAAAGAAATCAATTATTAAAAAAAAATTACGTCCGTTACATAAACAGCGGACCGTGCAAATTTAATAATTAAATTAGATAACAGCGTATTGCAAATTAGGTTTTGAACGGTCACAACGGTAGAAAGTTTGGCAGCGGCAAATTTAGAATTACCGTTAAAAATATTTGAGCGGGCGAATTCACAGCACGATTGAACCAATGTGCTAGCGAGGCCGCTCACTTCCTTCGCACCGACGGCGACGCCCCAATCTGCAAAACAATGTGCTTATTAGCGCAAGTAGTACAGTCGCGGACACTACATGTAATATCAAAACGTAATATCGTAATATTCTTTTGATTGACTGGTAGGAACACTATATTTAAGTCTTTTTGTAGTAGTAAATGAATCAAATTCGCCGGTTTTTATTGTAGATTTTAAAAGTATGCACTTATAACTGAACTCAATGAAATAGTAATAAAGTTTCCTTTGGTCAAAGTTATTTCATATGTAAATAAGGGAATTTGTAATATTTTAAATCAAACCGACACTTATGTAGACAGGTGTACACTTTGTGTGTTGCGGCATTTATCGCTTATTTCTGCATCCGTCCTTTTCGGTGTTCGCCATATATTCAGCCATGCCTTATCACGGTATTCGCATGGCCGCTGTGTTAATTTCTGAGCACGTTTGAACAATTCTACCCTAAAAACGCTTTGAACTATTGAACGCGAAATAGAATCATATTGAGCACACATCTGTCAATTGCTTCAAAAGACATTAATGCTTCTGGTGAAAATTAAATATTATAGAAAAATCGTGTAACAGTATGTACTCTTTTAGATTTAGTTAAAAAAGCAACCAATTAGTATGTTTTACTGTAAAAAGCAAATTATACATCATAGAGATAACTAAGAGAAATTACTTGATGTGATTTATAACACACTAAAGACTTGAAATAAAAACACCTATCTTAACAAGAATTAATTACACAACATACAAATTACTTGCTAAAAATTCTTAAGAATTATTTAAATCAATGCTAAGTAATAACAGTAGTGGTCTTGATAATAAGAGAAACATTGTATAATAAATACTTAACACAACAAACATCCTCATGCCGAAGGAAAATATGTAGGACAATGTATACAACTAGGACTTAGTCATGACTGGCGCCGGCGTGTAGCGGTTTTATCAGCATACGAAACCTCTTTTTAAAAATAGCACTTACTTGATGGAATTCTCAGAAGCGTATCGCAGTACACTGGGTGCTTTTATTACCTTCTAAAATTGAAATACTACAGCCGCTCATCATTTTAAATAATATTCTCCTTTCTCGGAAGGAACAGAATCACGTGTATCTCGATTTTGTTCTTTCAGTGTTAAGTGGACATACTATCATACAGTTATAAAATTTAATTCTCGACATAATTCTTCGCTTATTGAAAAAGGTCGTTCATATTGCTTAAGATTAATTTGAGAGTTAGTATACTTATGCTTCGGATTGCCTACATTATTTCTAAACGAAATAGTATCGTACGGTTTAAAATAAACATCCACCACGGACATATACCTTGTTATTTTTTCAGAAATGTTTAGAAGTGTATGTGTGTTTTCTTTGGCTAATTTCTAACGAAAATCTTTATTATGAAAGCACTGTTTCTTGACTTTATGATATATAATTCGCACAATTGGACCAAAATTATTGTTTTTGTAAATATCTAACACATAAACAATGGGGTACTTTATTATTTAAATCTATATATTTTCGTTTTAAAGTCTTTTGTCCTATATCCTTGATATTAGTTTGATACAGAAATGTATATTCTTTTAATATTTTTAATTTATATTTATATAAAAGATTGCCGGGTATAAACTATTACATAATTTATATTAACGCATTTATTGGTTCACTATGAAAATCTCTTTAGACGTGTGTTCTTGCCTTTAGTAACTTGTGTAATTTTTAACCTTTGCCCTGTCATTCCGCGAGTACGTAAGGCTTCTAATTTGGTTTTAATTTAAATTGCTTTATTCAATGTATTGATACTATCCTCACTTTTGAACCTTGGTCGTGATTTTATGTAACTATCGTTCATAAGTACCTATAAACTGGTTCATTGTTATTATGTAAGCTAAATCATGGTCACAATCTCTCATTGAATTCATTGAAGCGGTATTGATGAATAAAAATATATGTTAAGTATTTTGCCTTTGAAAGTGTATATATTTTTAAACTTAGAAAATATTATTTGTTAACGTCGCTTTACTGCGATTTCGATACAAAGAATTTAAAATTTTTTGAAATTATCAAGTGGTAGAATAAGTAGTCTATGTAAAACGTCCACCTAAATTATGTTTGATTTTTATGTATGTTACACATACAAATCAAACGTTATATTTAGGTAATTAATAATAGTTGTTTTGAAAATGAGGCATTTGACTAATGAGTTTAAAAGAATGATGACGCTATTCTTATTTTCTTGTTTGACTACGTCAGTAATATATTTAATATCTTTTTCTGTTAGTTTTTTGTCTACGGTCGGCATACCTCTTCAAAGTCATTGCAAACGTTTTGTGAAATCAATGAGTCATATTGAAACCAGTTCAAAGAACTGTTGACGCCTTTAGACCTCCTCGATAACTATTACAAAATTTCCACTGAATTTTATCAATCTCATTCATTGTTAAAAGACATAATAAAAAGAAACTCTAGATCTTAATCACAAATTTTCAAGAAAAATACTGAATATCATATTAGTTTTAACTTCCAACGAATTGACAAAATTTTACTAAATAATCTTTTACGGTGAACAATTCAGAAAAAAATTAAGAATTTTTATCTCATGTTCTTTACGTTTGTGTCACAAGGATTTTGATTAAAATCGTTTAATGCCATCTGTGAGGAAGTAGCAAAGCTTGCTCAAATACGAGGTATCTAATGAGTAGATATATGTCATAGCAAATAGTTATTTCAGACTTACGTGTCACCAAAATGGCGTGCCTTGGCAACAGCATTTGTGTCTATTTCGCTGAGAACGAAGTTCATTCTGTTTTAAGCTTACGAACGTATATAATACATCTTTAGCTCTCAAGACATCAGAAGAAAAAATTTCGACTGTAGAACGCGTAATTGTTTTTTCTTTCCTTTCAAATTATTTATGTGATATTGGTCGACTTCTTGGTTTAAATTATAGCATTTAAAATACTTGTGTTCTTAAAGATATTAAAGATAACTCATAAATTATTGAATTAATTGTTTAATTTCTTTAGCGCAAGCCTCTAAATTCTATGTTTAACATCAATAAGTTTTGATTGCCTTTCAATATTTTCACTTTGTTCGTCAATCGATCTCAGCCTTGGTAATTGATAAACTAGTGCTTGATAGCATCTTTTATAAACTTTGTAAAACTTAGTTCATTCACAATTATTTAACGAGGTTAAAAACGTTGATAAAAATGCTGACGAAATATCCACAAATGTTCGCAAGTACCTATCTAAAAAATGTCGAACATTCAAAGTAAAAAACTCGCAAATTATTTCCCTGTTAAATTCTTATTTCAATATTTATATAACAGTTTTTTTATTAATTAAAAGTATTAAATAGAATCATGCAGCCAATTTGGCAGTCAATTTGCCGATACTAAGTGCCAGATGCTAAGTACCCTGAACATTGCTGCCTATAACAGTGTATTCTTCAGTCTTAAAAAATACTAATAGACGTTCCGACCTTAGTCGAAAGATGCAGGAGTCCAAGGTATTTTGTAGAGCTGAAAGACAGCCATACACGAAAGATTTTCGAACTAAACAGGCAAAAGTAAACTACAATAAAAATTCGTTAAAGAGTATGAATGGATATGAATATGAATATGAAGATCGCTATAGCTAATTATATTACTTGTATAAATATATCTCTAATATATACGTTTTAAGACTTGTTCTCCAGGTTCATTTCTTGACGTTCCTATGCGTTGACACTTTTATATTCATTATATCTTAAAAAAATATTTACTTCTCCACTATGTTTTGATATCATTGAACTATTTTAGATACGCCTTCTGTAGTTTCTGGAAAACTACCACGGAATGAATTGTGGCCAAAATGTTTTAAACTAAAATCACAACAAACTACCGAAGTATTATTACCTTGCTTATTCTAAAACATGATTTACAAAACAACTACATTTTTCAATCTTTAAATCTTTTGAATTGTTAAGAAATTTGTTTACTATTGAATACATAAACAGTGTGGCAAAACTACAACCTCTTTTGTATATATATATGCGTCGGCCTGGTTGCCAGGGAGATTTTTGAATAAGTATAAATTGTCAAGAGGAAAAGTGTTAGGATTTTGCTTTGATGTACATTTCTAATATTCTAATTTTATATTCAGTTGTATATATATTTTTAAATAATAAAATAAAGTTGCAAATAGACAAATCGAATATTTTCATCACCCATCGCAGCCACTGACTGCCATAAATTGGTGACCCCGACTCGAGCAGTAAGACGCAATTAAAATTCGAAATAATGGCAAATTCAAGGAACACGTACGATGTGGATGATAAAATAGATACAAACTGTGATAGCTGGTCAAGTGACAGCGTCGTTGGAAACTCAAGCCGACTTGGCCGATAGAGTTTATGAGATCGCACCTCTATCTCCGCATGTAGCTAGCACTTCGTCAGCATCGGTTCCTGCATCATCACTGGAAAGTTTGACGAAGGAAGTTGCAGAGCTAAGACGACAAGTGAAGTCGCTTACTACGAATTCTCAGCGTCAATCACAACGAAACTCACGCGCTACTCGTTCTCGAAGTTATTCTCACAGCATGTCTCGCACACGTTCGAATTCAAACTACCGCAAATTTCCTGTATGTTGATTATCACTTCCGTTATCAAAGTAAGGCCAACAGGTGTGACAAGCCATGCGATTACAAAGCGAGAAACACAGAGAGCGGTCGCTAATGGCGACAGTCGCCTGTTTGTCAGTAAAATACAATTACTCGTTGATACAGGCAGAGATATGTGTGTGTACCCACGGACATCGTTGCAACAGCGCCGCTCGAAATCAAATTATCAGTTTATTGCCGCCAACGGAACTCCTTATGATACCTATAGATATATTAATTAGAGCTTGACTTATAGTTACGTAGAGTGTATCCATGGAGATTTATCATGGCAGATGTCACCAAACCAATCATAGGAGTTGATTTTTTACAGTTTTACAACCTCATGGTGGTCATCAGAAACCGTAGACTTGTTGACAATACAACTACGCTTTCGACAGTCGGATCTCAGGTTCCATCATCTAGTATGATATCTTCAGTGAAGATATTGCTTGGTGATACAAAATATAATAAGATCCTTTAAGAGTATCCTGATATAAGTCGACCATCTGGTACGCCATAAAATCCTAAACATAATACTACGCATTATATTAGAACAACTCCTGGTCCTCCTGTCTCATGTTCACCGCTTAGACTTGCACCTGACAAGTTAATAGTAGCCAAGCGTGAATTTGAAGCCACGTTGAATAATGGCACAGCCCGTCCGTCTGACAATAGCTGGTCGTCACCTCTTCACATCGCGACCAAAAATGATGCCGGTTGGAAGCCCTGTGGTGACTACCGCATGTTGAATGCTTGCACGAATCCTGATCGTTATCCAATTCCACACATTCACGATTTTTCACATAACATACAAGTTATGAGATATTTTCAACTATTGATTTAGTCAAAGCGTATAACCAGATTCCTGTAAACAAAGATTGAAGACTGCGATAACAACACCCTTCGGTTTATATGTTTCCATACATGACGTTTGGCTTACAATGCGAGTCAAAATTTTCAAAGATTCGTGAACGAGCTTATAAGAGGCCTAGATTTTTGTTTTGCCTATTTGGATGATTTTTTAGTATTTTCTAGGAGCAAAAAAGAGCATGAAGATCGTTTGAGAAAACTTTGACAAAATGAGAGAATTTGGAATGTTGATTAATACTAAAAAATGTGTATTTGGTGCTAAAACTGTCACTTTCCTTGGCTATAATATTTCGGCCGAAGGTACTAAACCTCTACATCAGAAAGTGTACGCCGTTAAGTCATTCCCTATTTTTAAAACAATTAAGGAGTTACGTCGGTTCCTAGGGATGATTAACTTCTATCACCGCTTTATTACTGATGCTTTGCGAATTCAGGAACCGCTCATCGCCTTATTCACTGGTACTGTTAAAAACAATCAATTTATTAATATTAGCGGCAAAGCTTTGGATGCATTCAATCAATGTAAAGGTAGCTTGTGCTGCGCTTCTCTTCTTGCTCATCCAGATAATCATGCACAACTCAGTTTAGTCACTGATGCTTCCTATACGTCGTTGGGAGGGGTTCTGCAACAATACAAGAATGGTGCTTGAGAGCCTTTAGCCTTTTCCTCCCACAAACTTATCCCTTCTCAACAGAAATACTGACCTTATGATCGTGAGTTATTAACAATATATGAGGCAATAAAATACTTTCGACATATGTTAGAGGCGAGAGATTTTACGATTTATACCAATCATAGGTTTATCTGTCATGCCTTTCAAACTCGCAGAGACAAGTATTCGCCCAGACAATATCGACATCTTGACTTCATTTCCCAGTTTTCGACTGACATTAGACACATTACTGGTAAGGACAATGTTGTCGCTGATGCACTGTCGAGAATAGAGCAAATGGACGCGCTCGTTGATTTTGAGGAGCTTGCTAAGGCAAAAGAGAGTGACCCAGAGCTAAAACAAATTCTGAAAGGTAGTTTGTCGCTTAGGCTAAAGAAGGTTTTCGTACCTGGTACTAAAACAAAACTTCTATGCAACGTTCAGTACTCAAAGTCTAAACCTTTCGTTGCACGTAGTATACGACGTCAAGTGTTTGTTTTTACATTCTTTCCCATCCAGGAGCAAGAGCGACTGCAAAGATAGTCACTGAGAGATACGTATGGTCTGGAATTAAGAAGGATTGCAAAGTCTGGACGCAGAAGCACATTGAATATCTAAAATTAATACGCATGTGACAGCACCTACTGGTGCTTTCAAGTTACCTTCAGCTCGATTCAGAATTTGTACATATAGATATGATCGGTCCGATGCCCGTTTCCAAAGGTTACCGATACTGTCTCACAGCGGTTGACAGATTTACAAGATGGCCAAAGGCAATACCGATTTCAGATATTAACTCTGAAACTGTTGCCACTGCTTTTTGTCTTGCTGCATATCGAGATTTGGTTGCCATAACAGACATAGTAATCGATAGAGATCGGCAGTTTGCATCCGCCTTATTTAAACATCTAGCGTGTATTGCCGGTTTTCAGCACAGGACAACGACAGCTTATCATCCTGCATGTAACGGCCTGGTTGAAAGATTCCAGCGCCAACTGAAGACTGCTTTAACATGTCACGCTGATGAATATTGGACGGAATCTTTGCCACCCTTTTATTAGACATTCTTAGTACTTATGAAGAGGATTTACAAACATGTTCAACCGAACTAGTCTACGGCGAACCTTTGAGATTTCCTGGAGAGTTTTTGGACCAAAATACAATCGGAACAACGGACATTACGGACTATGTAGCCCGACTCCGTTCGTTTGCACGTAAACTCAAGCCCTCTCCAGCAGCACGACATAGCACACGGGCTGTCTTTGTTTACAAGAATCTTGCTACTGCAACTCATGTTTTCTTGAGAGAGGATACACAACGCAGTAGTCTCCAACCAGTATACACGGGGCCTTATGAAGTCTTAAAAAGAGGAGATAAAGTATTTACAATACTGGTTAAAGGCAAGGAGATGACTGTGTGAATTGACAAGCTCAAGCCCGCCTATACCATGGACGTAGAACGTTAGTGTCCCAATATCGTCGCGGAAAATCAACCTCCGACAGCTTTCAGACCTGAAAATGTGGAAGTTAAGAAAACATGTTCTGGACGCACAGTCAGGTTTCCTAACCACTGTCGCCCGTAACGGTCTCAGGACAGGAGTAATGTGGCGGAACTACAGTCTCTTTTGTGTATACATATGCGCCGGCCTGGTTGCCAGGGAGATTTTTGAATAAATATAAATAATTGTCAAGAGGAAAAGTTTTAGGATTTAGTTTTGATGTAAATTTCTAATATTCTAATTTTATATTCAGTTCTATATATATTTGTAAATGATAAAATAAACTAAAATAGAATATTTTCATCACCCACCACTGTCACTGACTGCCATAACAGTATTCATCGATACCTGTTTACTACTACATAATACTACAATAATACTAATAATACATTCTTATACATTCCATAATTACAATTTAGTCATGATCATATCAAAAATCATATGTAGTACAATTAGAAATATAGTTAGTTTATTTATATTTATTGTATATCGATGTTTCCTGACAGTTGTATTTTTGTATTGTATTTTTCACACTTACTTCAGAATAGTCAACCTTTCAATCCAATCGAAAATGGTTATGTACATAAAAAAAAAACATGTCTACCGTTTGAACTGACTGCAACCCCTAGTATTACTGTCTGGATATTACAATCTGAGCGTACACTGTTACTTGATCTGTTTTTTTTCTAATATTTTATTGTGAACTTGACATTTAACTGCTTTGAGCGGTAAGCCCCCGAGGTAAAAATCGTAGTGACCAACATAGGTGAAGGAATTTGAAGTTTTTCGTACCCGCCTGGCTATCTACCATCCTTAAATCCTCTGTATCCATTACAGCATTGTTGCGTTCCGGCAGACATACTATAAGAACCTATTTTTTTTTTGAGGCGAGGACGTTTTGTAATCTTCGGAGTCATTGTCACTCCATTTGAAATGAGGCCAAGTGCTATATCATTATCGATTACAAAACTATCTAGATAGTTCCGGTAAGACAGAGCTATCGTCAGAGAAATAATACTCACACAGGAAACCATAACACCTCAAAACAATGACTAAGCGAAATACTGTGACGCATCGATAACTGTATATTCAATTAAAATAGTTTAAACTACAGGATGTAAGAATTTTTATTTTCCCAGTAAGCATAAGGACAATAAATTAAAGTGCAGAGTAGGCGAAGACAGTGAAAATGGTCAACTATTTAAATTCAGACCAAATTGATTTTCCGACAAAATATAAATTACAAGTAATAAATATTCATTTAAATTGGATAGTAATTTAACACAGAAATTAAACGTCATTTGGCAAACAGAACTGGCGAATTGCAGTCACTTTTGCCTTTAGCCAAAAAAATAAAATTAGTGCCTCAAGAAAAACTCACCTGCTTTATTTCAATACTAATCAAAACTGAGTACATGAACTCTCTGGGATATGGAATAATAAGCTAACAAAGTTTTTGGCAAAGATCAAAACTTTGTGAACTTCAGTCATATTTTTAAAAATGTTATTCAATTAATTTAGACGTCATTTTTTAAGCAGTAATAGTACTAGAGTTGAGAGAAATAAAATAATAATTTAGGTCCCCTTAACGTGTGTTAGTGTTACTGACGCTATCTTATTAGACGTATCTTAGTAGACGTTTTTGGGCAATTTTTTACGTACGAACGTTATTGTATTAATTGAGACTTTCTTTTTTAACTAGTATTACTACTACAATTGGGAGGAATAAAATAATAATTCAGGTTTCCATCACGTGTGTTACTGACGCCATGTTATCGGAACAACTTCTGTACACGTTGTTGGGCAATTGTTTACGTACGAACGATTGCAAACGCCGATAACGAATGCCTGGAATGAAAGTTATCGTCTAAATGGAGTCACGTTTTAATAAAGGCACAATCGCATAATCCATAAATACAGTTTTATTTTGTTCGTATTAGATTATTCAGGTTCATAAATGTTTGTAATGCGTGCTTATATATATATATATAAATAGTGAGAAAGCGTAGAGTATTTTTTATATTTTTTTACCGCTAATTTTATTTTATTATTTATTTAGTAAAGTAAAAATCATAATCCATAGTGCTGGCCAATTGCAAGTTGGCAAATGTTGCTTGTTCCCGTAAGCTCTTTAGGCAGTCTATCTTCACGATGATTTGCTTCACTAGAAGGGCATGCTCAAAGAGGACCTTTATCACGAGGATAAATAGTCACATATTCATATAATAATTGGGCTCTGTTGTGAGCACTAACTCTAAATATATTTTTATTTGGTTTATGATGACATAGTCTTTTGAGTGAACTGTATAGAGACATATTCTCATACAATAAGCGTAATTGTAACGATAAAATATGAAATATTACAAAATCATAAAAGTCGCCTAAAATAGAGATAAAAAAATATGTAAATTTTGATCAATTAGTATTCTTCGAATGCGCTATTACGTGAGAAATGTAATTAATGATGTCGACCGTAAAACGTAGACGACATTTCATTTGCAAATGAAATGGCGTTTACGTTTAAGTCGTGGAGCAATGTGAATGAATCATATAGAAAGAAAAAATTTTAATGAGATACAAATAATGATCTCACTATTAAAAAGAAACAAAATGCAAACAATAACTATATAAACCATAACTTACATTAGCACAGATTTTTTTTTGCAATTTTGTTTTGGTTTTAAAGCCAATTTAATGTCTTTTTTGCTTCTGCGCTAAAATTTGAAAAAAAAAAAATAGTATTACACTACTTTTATTTTATTGCTTTATAGTGTATTGGTTGATGAAAATAGCTTTTTGATCATAAATAGATTATAATGTAACGACGTCTGGTCGCTTCGCGGCGCCACTGTCTACGTTGGCACGGGACGCTCCTGTCGTGTTTGTTTGCGAACGTCTTCGCATCTGTTTCGTTAAACATCCGCCCGATTCAGTATTGGTCCAATTCTCTACACACCCAGTACTAGTGGAAAATATTGTGAATGATCACACAAATATTATTACGTCGCCATTTTTATTACGTTCATCTTGTGTGACTCTTCTCTTTAGAATGTTGATGGGGAAGATGATGCGTAAGTTTGTGGTGCTTCTGTTTGATATGAAAGAAGTATACAGTGAATGTTTGATTAACGTCCTACTGAAAGATAGAGTAGAGACAATTCTATAACTCCGTGGCCTTATGAAGTACATTAAGTGTAGTAAACCTTATGAATTGATTTCGAAGAAATCTAACCAAACGATACCAGATTCTCGCATTCGTGAACTGTGATAGACTGTGATCTCTGACCTGTTAAGTTTTTTTTTTGTTCATCAACTGTGGACACAATTGCTAAACCGGTGATATTTATGCTCAGTACAATGTCTGGACTTAAAAGATGCATAAGTCAAGTATCAATGTTAATGACAGGGAAACCACTAAATTCATCCGAATCGGCGTGGAGAGAAGAGTTACAAAAGTAAGTTAAACAACGTATTTTAAAGCTGCGAAAGGTTTAAAATAACTATATTTTTTGCTCTGCCCGTGCACAAAACTGAAGGACTTTGTCCGGGTTGTAATAATATTAGAACATGTTATTTGTGAAGTGATTGCAATGTGTCATTTGCATTTTAAAAAAGAAAAATATTTAAAAACAGTTAATTCTAATTTATACTCTAAGAATTTATATCGAGATATTTCCAGCATCAACAATACGTTAGTGGGGTTCGATGACGTCTTTAATACTGGGCGTCACTTTAAGTGACATGGCTAATGACGTCATAATGATACAATATAATTAGTCTACGCAAACACAATAATATTTAGTAATTTTTGCTATTCTAACCTCAATAGTCATATTTAATAGCATACGTATGTACATATGTTATTATAGACTATAATTAAAAAGATATTAAACTCACTCAATGTTGAGTCTCAAAATTGTAATATTGCCGTAATGTCTTACTAAGATGGTATGGACGTTTTGTAAATGTTTCAAAAATTTTCGCCTCTTGTTTTTCCTTCGTGAAAAGTAATCACTTAAATCAGTATATTAATATAGATCATGACTAAACTGTATATAAATCAAAATTAATAAAACTTTAAAATATTAATTCCTTTTACGGGTAATTATTAATTTTACATTATGATTACGACTGAGAATTTGTGTTATCCCTCTTACACAGCAAGTAGACTCGTCTTGCCATTTTTTTCTAAAAAGTAAATAAATATAATTTCGCTCATAAATTGTACTTTCTTTTTAAATACAGAGCATGGAAATTTTAATTATAGGCTGGTGTAACAAAGTTTCTTAAGTGCTTTATTATTGGATAAAATGTACCAATCTCACTTAATGACATTTTCTAACTGCCTATTCAATATCGAAAATTCTCCATTGCAATTCAAAATAATGTCATAAAAATTGCGTAATATCTTTCTGAAATAATGTAACAGAATACAAAACGCAAATATTAACAGTTCAATCATATTACTTGCTCGGTCGTGTTAACATTTGCATTGAAATAGACTTATATTACAAATAATTCTTTATGAACAACTTAAAACAATAAAAGATGCAAATGTTTATGCTCAGCGGTGTCTTAAGTGTATGTAGTTTTGTTCGTGTTAGTTCCTCGTTCGTCAATATCGTTGAAAATCATAATGACATGCCGTTGAAAATGACTTCTGTACGACTTAAAGTGATGTCAGACATATGCGTAGAATTTTTAACTTATGTTTATTTCACGAAACACAAAACAAACAGATTATGATGGCTATTTAAATAAGTATGAATTTAGTTTTTATGTAGACAATTCACACACAAATTTCAACTGGTTAATATAATTCAACAAGGTAAATGTAAATTTAAATTTTCTATGGATGTGGCTATAAATTAGTCAAATGAAAAGCCTTTCATAGTTTTTACAGTGAAGTATAGGTTATACAGGATTGTCATATATATATATAAATATCAGTAATAAAT
>DWQX01001906.1:0-24647 GCA_018245475.1 Pharmacophagus antenor
ATATAATAATATAATATAATTCTTTATAAATAAAAAATGTATAATTTACTTTAGATTAATAAATGTTTATATCTGGATTTTTCATTATATCATTTTAATATACTTTTCTAAAATGATTCATCTCAATTCTTTAGCATAAAAAACGAGATGAGTAATTCAACATCCTCGATAAAATAGATGGCCATGTAATCCTACGGATGTCCGTAATCAGGCTACCTTGAAACTTATTTATCAAAGAATAAAAGTTATAATTGTTTGATGTCTACCGTAAATTAAGTTGTTATTATATTAAATTTTAATTATGATTTTAAAAGCATTGTAATTGACAATATAGTAGGTAGTGAAAAATTGATTGAGGAAGTATTAGTTAATGTGATAATTGATTTAAAGTACTTAATGCCATTTTTTTTATTTGACCAATTAAGTTAATTTAGTCTTGTGTGCTGATTTTGGTGAATTTATGAATTCAATCATTAAACAGCATTTGCACGTGGAAACAATGATTCGCTCAAAACTAATCACATTTTGGACTTATCTTTATTTATTGCTGTCTGTTCTTAATTATTTAAAAGTACTAAGTACATTAAAATATCCGGTAATTTAAACACGATTCAACGAGAATTAGATGACGAGACAAGTCTTGATGCCTTTCTAGGAAGCAACATTTTGTCACGCGCGAAAATATTGTAACGCCTGCAAATTGCTAATTAGAAGATTCCCACCACGGACTGCATTCGTGGCCTCCCATGCAGTAAACGCTGATTCACACGGGGACAAATGACAGTGATTCATCAAACAAAGATTCACTTGAGCCTTATACCACATTCACACATGAAATTCGCACATGCAAAGTACTAATTTCAAAACTTTCTTAGATAAAAACCGTTTTCAAGTAATTGCGGTTTCTGGTGGTCAATTATACAAGAAAGACATTTCGTTAGTAAGTAATCTCTTCGTTTATTACAAGTAATTGTAGATTTAGAATAAATATTTAAGTCTTCTTTTATAATAATATAGAGAGTTACGAGAAACATAAAAGTAACATTATATAAATGAAAATTTCTACACAATAAAAAATGTATCGCCATGTTTTCTTTTAAGAAATAAATTTGATTCAACAATGAAGATATTACATATCTGCTTAATAAAAACATATAATATTTGATCACAAACATGTACAATTGAGAATTAATAAAGTCAATATTTATTTAAGAAATTAGAAGCTATATTAAATATTCATTACAAATTTGCATGACGTTAATCAAGGCATAACACGCCTTGTTTTGTTTTATTCGTGATTTATATGCGACTCTAATGGGGACCTTATTTAACATAATACTTTATGTTTTTATCAGTACTTTTAAAGTTGTTAATGATTCGTTTAACCAAAATCGGTTGTCAAAAGATAAGGAGGTGACTTAAAAGATTCTTTTTTTTTTTAATTTAAGACCGGAATAATTCTTTGCGATGCAACCGAGAATCTTTACATGGCGATTTTACGTAAACGGTTCTTTTTTAAAGTAGACATTGTGGTGTTTAACGATTATATAGGGTCGTTCCATTACGAAAGTTAACAAAACAGTGCATAGTGGTGAACATGAACGGTGCATAAATAAATTCCAAAGATCAAGGGACCGTTCCCAGACCCACGAGTTTGTTTTGACCGCGTTAATTGTCTCGTAATCGTGTGAACGTCTGTTTCAGGATGACATTATTGTGTCCACCTCATCCCTTGTATTTATTTACAAATTGCTGGGCGGCGTCACAGATCCATACGTTGTTATGTTAGGCTGCCGTGTTCGGTGACTACGTTTCATATTCTCTTTTTGTTGCCACCGTTTCACACATTCGGTGGTCTAGTCGCGCCTTCACTATTATAATCTTTGTTTGAATGACCTTTAGTTTTTTTTATTGCGTGCAGCGTACCACCCGCAACGAGGAAGATATTAAATAAATATTACGTATACATTCAATAAGCATTATAATTATATATAATAGTGACAAAATTGATATCAGTTAAGAAAAGAAAAGAGTGAGATAAACTTAAAATATAAATCCAGGTTCGTTCGTAAACGTTGTGCGGTTTTACACATTACTCTATTTTAAAATAACGCTTTCGATTGTATGAATGGATTCAGTAAAAGAAATGTTGACAATGATTACCAACAAAAAAAAATGTAATTATTTGTTTAAAAAAAAAGGAAAACCAATATGCCTAAAACTCCTAACAGTAAGTGTAAGATATCGGAAGGTAAGGTGATATTATAACTACGTTGTGTCCATTGTAAGGCTAAATACATATCGACAATTTAATTATCTAAATTTTGCGGTCAGTATCGAGTTCCGAGCTTAAACTTTTAACGGCGGCCTTCTTCATTTAGTGTAATTTCCATTTATAAATTTTGTTTCACTGCATATTTTCTGGTAATAAGAATACAATTTTACTGTAATTTGTCAATGTTAATAATTAATAGTATATTATAACACAGAAATCTGAAGTCTATACGGGTATATAGTGATAGCACTAACAAGTATACTACGTAACGTTTTATATTTTAATTGAGCTAATTTTAATTTGACTGCCGTCGTGGCGAACTAGTTTACCGCTTACCTTGTTACGCGGCTGTACATAGTCTGGATGGTGGTAGAGTTTTTTTTAACTCTCTTAGCTACCAGCCACGGTCAATATCATTAAAGCGTCATTATAGCATATCTGTGCTTCATAGTCATACATTTGAAAGATAGAGTATTATGCGCGGGTACACCTTACTATCATCTCATCATTACTTAACAGTATGTGATATTGCCGTCAAGTGTTACACCATTTATTTCTTTATTTATTTATACTTTTATGTCCTATAATGGGTTAGACTAATGCCGATAATAAAAAAATTTTCCAAGGTCTTCCCTATCCTTATCCCCCATATCCTTTTTGACCATTTTGATAAAACCAAGAGAATTTAATAATGAATTTATATTAATACTTCATAACAAGCAATACAATAATTTATTACGAATGTGATATATTTATTTGTGTTACTTCTTTACAAAATTAATTTAACAATGAGACACGTTCTCAAATCTAATTAGCAGCCGAAAAACGCCTTCGTGCATAATTAGTATGCGATCGATGAAACGTTTTATCTGGCAAACCAATCTGTAACGCATAAACAAATAAACGCTCTTCAAACATCCGCGGCACCGCAAAACACAGAATTCCCCAAAGGAATGTCGTGTAGGTCAAATAAAAGAATTCGGCCCTTTAACAATAACATAATCGGATGCGCCGGCGCCGGTCGGACGACCGCCTAACACAATGCCACGAGAAATATTATAAAATAGATACCCATGAACGTGTGAAATTGGCGTGATCTTATAAAACGATAAATAAAAGCTTACGCGATAGAAATATAAGAGTGGATCTTTTTTTTTGTAACGTAACCTTAAAAACTTTACCACGGACTCAAATTCTAGCCGAGTGAACTAATAATTATTTAGCTAAACATTGATGCATACTACCATAATACTTTTACTTGAAATTAATTTAAATAAAAACATTTTCAATAATATTATCTAATATTGAATAACCGTTTGCAGTGGCGCTGTTAATAACATTATTTATTATTTACTACGATCTTACCAGTTGGTAGTAACTTATAGTTATATTTTTTATTTTATTAAAAATTCCATTAGACGTAGAGATCCTCAGAGAACTATTTTCTACTTTAACGGTTTTATTTCTATGAACAAGATGTATATATTAGAGAAATAGCCTGTTTTTAACTCGTTGCAAAGTGTAACTATAAATTTCTATTTCGTTCAACTAATTTTAATGGCGATGATTGGTATTTAAAATCTATTTTCTTTTTGACACATAAAATATACACTGACAGGATAATGTTATTGGCTCTAAACTAATACATTATATAATTTTAAAAATTATACTATGGTACATAAATAATCATTTTTCACATTAATTAAAGCCTATAATATTTAGCTACTTTTTAGTAAACTGGTCATTGAACCAGAGTGGACTACCTTTCGTTCAATTTTTTTCGCAAAATACAGACATGCCGTTACCAAATTAATTGGACATAATTAATAAAGCGTCTAAAACAAACTCCTCCCAGCTCCCGACCAATCTTGTATATTAGACCGTTTTATTTGACTTAACAAAACTGTAAATTAAACGAAAAAATATAATTAGTTCTTATTCTTAAAGACTTAGAGTGGAAACTCAATTAACAAATAGTTTAAGAGCAGAAAATGAGAACTTATCGTGATTTGTATCTTAAGCTTTTTTGTTACAGCATTCCGGACAAAACGCGCGTTGTAAAGAGGCCCGACGATACCACCATTCATGAAGGCAGTGGTGACCTATTGAGAATCAACCACGTTATCATTAATAGGATACGCTGCTAATTATTTTCGTTGCTAATAATATGAATATTTTTGGTTTAGGAGAATTAAAAACGTTATAATGAATTCTTATTAGTATTTTATTCTTTGTAAATGCGTGTCAAATACAAGATTTATAAAAACAACATTGGAAACAAATTTATGCTAAAGTACTTTTTATTTAATCATTTATTTTAGTAACCTCTAGTAGTAATAGTAAGCAAAAAAGAATCTAAGTAGGTCATAGAGCAAACCTTGTCCTGGCCTGCACTAAGCAATATAGTATAAGGTCTGATGACTGAAAAAAATATTATCTCATAATTAACAGAATCCATTTTAACTTAACGTGCATAGCAGCCCACACGCGCGTCCCGAGCAGCCTCTTGTAAAAACGACTTAAGATTTGAACGACACTTGGTCCTTTTGTTGATACGGCCTTGAAGCACCAAATTTACGATAGCACCCCTAACTCACATAATAAGCGTCAGCACTACAATTAACACCTCAAATACTCAATGAAAATTCGTTAAAATAAGAACAAATTTTACAGAATTTCTCCATATTGATTTATTATCATTAATATTTATTATTTTAATTTTCAAAAGCCAAAATGATGACTGTATCAATGGGACCATCGTTTTGGCTTTGAACAATAATTAAACGGGAAGAGATTTTTTAAGTGTCTAACTGTCATAGTTTTATGGTTTAATTTGTTTATAAATACACATTAGTTGGTCCTTTTTATTTCCTTCAACTCTTTATATTGTTCCTCATAATTCTATTGAACAGCCTCTTTTATCACCTTAATCAGCATTTTTGAAAAGACGAGTGGTGAATAAATGTTGTTTATTTGATATATGGGACTCCGAAAATATACTAACTACAAACGATTAATGCTGGAAAAACGATTAGTATAGAGGTAGCTCGGTTACACACCCCAACGCCCACCTTGACACCTTTGTAATAAAAACACCGACCAAAGTGTCTTCTATGATTTTTAAAAGGTCTTGAACATCCAACGGATGAAAAAAAATAACAATTTATGGACACTTCTCTCCCGCTGTAACCATTCAAAGCCAAATAATTGTATATTCTTTTACAGTAGTGTGCCGTTTATTTTCTATAGCCGATGAAGGCAGTAACGAAAGAAAAAAAAAGCATTCAACCAAAATCACAGGCGCCTTTAATCACCACTATTGAGATCTATCGCGAGATCAAAGCACGCGCTGGGCCATAACGAAATAACCTTTCAAAATATTGTCGTAAGGTCTATTTTAGGGTTCTAATTGGTCACGCTAGTTCACCTTTTTTGCGGCCAAGCGGATGCTCGTGTCAAACGCTTTAGTATTTTGAGTTTGTTTTGAAAATTCTTTTATCTCATGTATTATTTGCTGTTCCCTTTGTCAGAGTTGTTCATCTGCCTCCATCGGGGGCGATTTGTTAATGCTGAGGGTGCACTGGAGCTGGTTCCTTCTCGCAATAATTTAGATGTCAAATAGTTCGCTTTTGTGCGGGCACGGCGGACGCACGGATCATTTCAGGTTATTTATGATATTGGCAGCACTTTGAGTCTCACGAGAAAGAATTTCGCGGCGCCTTTGATGACTAGCAGGGAGGCGCGTTGGTGGGATTTCCGCTAATGTAACGAAAAGTGTTTTTTTTTCTGCATGCGTTACGCAGCACACTATGCATGCATTTAGGTTAAACATGTAGGTCTGTCTATATGTGGCGAACCATTAAACGTGCCATTTGTCGATTAACGGTTACGTTCTTCCTACTGATTGCAGTCGATAACTTTTACTCAAATAATTGCTCGCCGTACAAGCCCTCCACCTTTAGGTATAACCACTGCATACGTGTAAATATTTCTACTCGTTAAAATATCTTAGGAAATAGTGTAGATTTATTAGTAAAATTAACTGCGCCAGAATATAATTTTAAAAGCGGATATTATTGCAGAGGACAATTTTTTTTACTTCGTTTATTCATTAGATTTTGTTCGTTGACAGTGTTAAAAAAGAATTTAATGTATGGTAATAAAACTAAGCATTGAATCATCCAGTGTTATACAATCACGAAACCACCGTTACAAACTGTGTAATTTATGGACAAATTTATGTAAATAGATCTAATTTTGCGAAATACACCTATCTTATATTTCCTTCATAATGTATAGGAGAAAATCTAAGATTTAATATATAAATTTACAAATTAAAAGTTTTATTTCGTGTTTAAATTTCACACTTTATCATTTTTTTAAAATCATTTACTAAATACGAAACTCAACCAACAATTTCTAGATAACATCTAAGAATCCTGAAAAAATATAAAATACATAAGATCGACTACCATCAGAATTAAGAAATAATAATTTAAAAAGCAATATTTAATATCATCGTCTTTATCGTTTTTGAAATCAATGCCCTAGTTATATATTTAATTCTGTTTTAAACTTGTATGTATTACACGTATTTTACTCTACCGCTGCGTCACAGAAAAGACATCAACGACTTTAAAATTTAAAGTAATTTAAGGTTTAGCGTAGAGGTGGTACTGCCATATAAACCGATAAGTTCAGCTGGCATTCGTGAAATCAAAATAGAGGCAATGACGAACATAAACTTAAAATAAAACAAAATCTTCATATTTTAACTTCTATTATATAGATGTATGAAATTGGGCTTGCTCTGTTGGAACGGCAATGGATTAATGTGGTTTGGACATAAATTAAATCTATGTGGTAGAGAACGTTATAAATATAAAAGTGGATACATATAGTAGAAAGCTGAAGAAATTATTAATTAATTGTGTATTAAATTACATTACAATTAAATTAAATTAAATTACAATGTAAAGAATGTAACGACTGAGATAAGAGATTATAGAAAATAATGGAGGTAATTAAAGGTTGCCTTTACCCCAAGGAAAAAAAGGTGATATCAATAATTTAAATTAACTAATCATGAAATTTCTGTTATCTGAATAGTTATAACATTTTATTTACATATTTCATAACATACCAATATTCACATCTTTTACGTCTCAGTAAAATTTACCATTTTCGTACAAAATTTATCATTTTCATTCCGTAAATGTGTAAAAAGATTTGGCCAAATAAATATTTCCTTCCTTTCTTTCCTAGATGAGTTTGATTTACTGCGGAATAATATTGAATAAACTAACAAGGAATGATTGCATGCCTGAATGAAAATAATAATGAATATTTATTATGACTGAGATAAGCTATCAGTTCAGAATACAGTCTCAGTTGCAACTTATAATGATATTTTAAAAAAAATATCTTGTAGTGCGCAGAACAAATGGATAAATTTACCATGTGATGCAGCAGCTGGCGTAGCATGCGCGCGGACAGGTGTGGGCACATTCGGACGGTCTCACCTTTTGCGGGATTTGTATTGTGATTTTATAAAATGACCCGTCGTTCTTGTGGTTTATGATTGTGTAAAGCTATGTACAGAGAGCTCTGTGTTCAGCAACGCTTACGATATCAAGGATCCACACGGCCACCCTCGACCTCATTACCATTTTACATCGTATGAAAAATAGGATTGTCACTTACCATAGTGTTAAAATTATTAATATACAAAGACAAACTAATTTGATAATCTTCAATCGGTGATTATAAATTATGTATGCGATAAGAAAATGAATTTAAATTTTATTGCAATCAATTAATATTGTCAGTAATATTTGAAAATTAAAAAGAAGGAAAACCAGAGACTGTATAATATAATAATAATTATCAATTAACGTTTACAAATAACATTATGTAATGCAGTTTACAACTTAATATAAAATTATTAAAATCACACAAATCAACATACATATTATGGCGACAGTTACTGCTTGTGTTAAACATATATTCAAGTCCAACTAATTTTGGCAGTCTTTAAGCATAGAAGACTAACCATAAAAATTCCGAATAAACAGTTCGTTTCAACAAAAATATCAAATTACGCTTCCGATAAAAACCCTGTCCAAATATTTAGAATCATAAAACCGATTAAACTGTAATATATAGCACAATATCCAACACTTCATTTGTATTCACGCCGAATACTGGTTATAAAAACATTATGTTCGTCATTTTTACTACTTTTGTTAGAAAATTAAAAAGCATGCGGCCGCTTAGAGAACACGTCACGTCCGAATGCGCCATTACCCGTGACTTCTATAAATTAAAAATATACTACTTAATACATTACATTTTTTTTCAGCGCGTCAGTGTTGGTATAATGACAAGGTAAAAAAAAAACTAACATGCCAACAACCTTGTCTCGGGCTCTCTGAACCGAGCACTCGCATATCTCTTTAAACTGCGGGGATCGGAACATAACGCAAACGTCAACGTTAAATGCATTCGATCAAATGCATCATCTATTATGTATTTGCATATGAAAACACATCGCCAATAAAAATCAAAATCGATTTAGTCTTGCAATAAAGAAGCCATTAAATTCAATTTACGATCCGACACGAAACGGCTGTAGTATTATGTGTATAAGTCATAACATGACTATTTGAGAGTAAGGCATTATGCTAAACGCCACTTGTTTAACAGGAGTCTTTATATGACAATAAAAAAGTATTCATTGAGACAATAGCGGAGGTTAGAGCACACAATAAATCCTGACATGGTTCATTTATCACGCCAGATAATCATCGGGAGGCTGTACAGATGACTATACACGAGGTGAAATTCTTTGCGGTTCATTAAATAATTGTCATATTTTTAAGCGTTTTGTATAGCAGTTAAATAAATCTGATAACTTTCAAAATAATAAAAAAAAAACATGTGAACCGTCTTAAGTAAATAAAGTATTAATATTTATTAATAACTATTTTTGGTAATGACACTGAGATTAATTTTTAACTTATAAAAATTAGTAATTATAAAAAAAAATAATGGAAAAAAAAATATATCACATAATTTAGACCAACAATAAATAGGTTCAAAGATGTGTACTCGGAACTTAATTTGTCACGTACATACTGTACGTACGTAGCTCGCTTACAAAACCTTCCGTGTGCATCACGCGCGGGTCTTTACGAATCAACTACAATGTCGGACGACCAATCCCGGCCGCCTCAGCCGACGTCGCGCGGCTTCTTCGCACGCGCCCGAACGCGCTGCTCCATTTCACTTTTACGCCCAATTATCTGATCTATTATTTTCATATAAACATCCTTATTTACGATGCATATATCGCCTTGCCCGCTTTTATTGCCACTAAAGTATGAAATTGCACATTGGTGAACCTTTCACATCCGACTGTACATCAACGTATAACATAAGATTTAGTTTTGGCGGGTGTTTTTTGTGTTCGGAGATGCACTGATGCGATATTTTTATGACGTTATACATTATGGCTGCAATTCGTTCTCAGCGTTATAGCCTTTTGCCACTTTGTCTGCTACTTTCAAAACTCTTGACCCGTGTGTTAATATAATTTAGGATTTCTTGACTTTTATTGTATATTACTTAAGCTCCGCCACGTTATCTGAGACACTTTAATAGTCCGGTTTAAATATTAATGTAACAATGTAAATCATTCTAGAAGCGTTACAGAATTGCTTATGTTATTCTAGGTATTACACGATAAATAGGTAGTACACGAATTAGACTAAAATATATTTAGAGACCTACTTATCATACATATATCATTGTCATGTTTAACACATCATATATCATTGTCATGTTTAAACGCATTTTTGTTATCTGCCATTGTATGTTTCAGTTAGAAGATGCGCCTAATGTTGCCCTTTTGACACAAAATTGGAGATTTGCGTTCTTCAGAAGACTTCGCAATTTGTAATAAACATACAATACTGTATTACAATCAAAAATGTCAATAATTCTGTAACCGTAGCTGTCTCTTACCATTATGCTTTAGGTACAGTTAATACATTAGTTAAAGAAGAAGGACAGGTGAGAGTAAGTATGCAACAATATTAATTATAAATTAGAAAGACAGTCGAATAGCATATAAATTATAAAACCGTTTTGATTTTTACCCTTTAATTAATGAATCGTAAAATAATACAATTCAAATTTAAATGACTACCGAGTTTTAATTTATACAACATTAAATAAATTTTGTTACAATGTTGAACACGATGTAATTTAGTTAATGTGTCACCACCGTGCTTATCGTAAATTAGCTGCGACAACGTCGTTCCGACACGGACTGGTTTGTGGACAACGTCCTGTCTTGATGGCCCCCGCTTGTTTGATAATAACTATCCCACACTCCACTCCACGTGACCCTTGCGTTGCTTTATGCCACTGTAAATATTTAGATCGTGCTTTATAACCATCAACTTCCTAATCTCATTACTTAATCGCATGATTGATTCTTTATGAGATTTAATGACTGCTTCGCTAAGTTAAGTAAGAATCTCACATGTTATTATTTATAATCTCGAGGAAGGTACAGAAAAAAATATTTTGTTTCGCCATAATAAATTCGCCGAGAGTGACAATTTAAGCTGACCGCTCCATTTTGCTGAAAGTCAAAGACTTGCCGCTAATATCTCAATTTCGAGAACGGACCTACGTTAATAGAAAACATACCGCCTACTAAAGTTTCACTGAAGAGACCCAGGTGCTTGACGACTCGTCGCCTGATAGTGACAGAACGCAATAAATTAGGTAATTAAGTGACAACAAAACTGTGAGAGATCGCACTGTTGGTGATATGAAAACCTGGGTACGGAATAACCCCCTGCTGCGGAAAGACCTCACCGAGCGGTAGGTAAAGGTATATTGAACGCTCCTGTCACATCACACCGCCTTTGTTCACCCCAAATTCGCTATCCCATTTTTGCTCGTTGTGAACGCAATCAAGAAAAGAGACAAACGATCGTCGGCGAAGCCTTTGCGTCGCGTTCATCATTTTTCACGTCTTATTCAATAACTCGCTGCGTAGTCGCCGAGATAGTGATCGAGTTTTGAAATATTTCGATGGGAGAACGATACATTCCCAAGGATATGGTGTTACTTTGCGTGCGGAATGCCGATGGCGCATTGTTATGGTTAGGTATATGCTAGACTGCATTTCGAGGCCACTTCACGTAATGACGGTCGGTATTCTCGAAAAATGTTTGCTTATCGTTTCAACCATAAAATTAATTTGTTAAGAACAACAAAGGATTAAATTATTAGCGTGTAAAAACAGTGTATTAGTCGAGAATACTAACCTCATTAAAATTAAACGCGAAAGTATAAAAACCCGGATGTGTTGCGCGAAAATTAAAGAACATGAATGAATCATCTAATTCTTTCATTTACATCACTGCGCACATTATGCGAGCGACACAGAAGCGTCAAGGCGTTACGAGGCCCGTGTAATGTCGTTTGCTTATAACAATGCACCACCGTATGTTTAAAAACCCTTTGTTAGTCAAATAATAGGTCCCCAAAATTTTGTTTGGTCCAGCAATTGTTGGAATGATTATGCATTGTCGGCTACTTTAACGGATTAATGTCTTTGTTAAGGTAAAGATGAGTTCGGAAACAGTTTATTGAATAGTTTATGAAATCAGGTACAGTTACACCCATTGAGGGTTTCGGACAGATGTTTATCTCTAAAACAAAGTGTTTAATGTTGCGAACTGAAAGTTTTTGCGCTGCGTTATCTCGTGCGATCATCCGTGCGGAATTATCTTCACGGCTTTGGTAGACCGAATTTTATAAAAACTACTCGTCAATACAAATTTCGTTGTGATCTCAAATGTGTACATAAAATATTATTCAAGTATTCATTTAGTATACTTTAGACACAAACAAATAGACGTAAGTTTGCTACAAAAATATAGAATACGAAAAAGAGCAATGCAAATCCATTTAAATACAATAAATTCTGACCATATGATAATGATCTGTTGATGTTACACTGAATATTTTTTTCTTTTTTGTTAGAACTTTTTAATCCAATTAAAGCAGTTTGTTTGCCTTCAGTGTACCTTTTAATAATTTCAAGTTCCGCGCACGCAAGATTTTTGTAGAGCGTTTATCTTTATGGCATCTACTCTAATATTAATTAATAAATAATAACTGTTCTTTTATGCCATTTACTCATATTTATAACATTTATTTTTCTGCTTTTGTTATTTCTTTGTCTTGATACGGACCTCAAAAGTCGGTTGGATATTCCATTACGTTACGCTTGGTAGACTGTTTGGCAATCGCTGCATACTTCTACATTATGTGACAATATTGCCATATTAATCTAGCGTTGAGAACCATGCAGTAAGTAATTATTGTCAGAAAATTGATTAAAACGAACATATAATAGTATATATGAAAGAAATGGGAGTTTTATTACTAAAATGAAACTAACAATTTTGAACTTCTGCGATCTGTACACATTGTAATTTAAACTTTTTCGCATCTATATCGCGTAAATATTCACTAGGTACGATTCCTAATATGAGTCTGCCTCACGACCACGGCCGATGCAATTTGCGCCGAAACGTCGTGGAATATCTATCGTATATATCGTATGTAATGAATATTTGCGCGATATAGATGCGAAAAAGTTTAAATTATAAAATGAAACTGTTATTCCGTAACGGCAAGTAACTACAAAATTTTCAACGTGACAATTAAGTAAAGGAGGTCGCCAGATCGATTTTTAGAAATATGATCACCTAATTTATAGAACAAATTAAAAACAAAAACCAACTTGAACGAAACGAAAATGCGTAACTACTGTTATATGAATTAAAAACATATTTGTGAGGAAATTTCATCAGAGAATCAGCATAAGTTGAGCAATAACTCGCGTCACTTCCCAGAACTGATGGATGGCTGAAAAAGAAAAAGTGTGAAAAAAAGTCGCCAGTGTTGAACGAAAACGCCGGCGCCTACAATCACGCCAAGTTGTATCGTAATCCGCCCACATCCGGTGGCGCTTAACGTTTAATTTAATAACAATCTTGAGCTAACGAATGGTTTATAATCCCATGCTGAGCGCTTGAAAAGGTGCCGCCGATGATTTGGAGTGTTCGGTGAGATCAGTCGTTAACGGGTGGATTTTATTCATTTTGGTTCACTCGGCCTCTAGCTTTCAAGGCGTTCTTTAACGATACGGAGACGCGTGGAGGAATGATCTCTATATAATATTGTATTTGATTTTTTTACAGTCAATAACATAAAGTCTTTTACTTTATAATTCTATATATTCGATGTTCCGTTCCACTTTTTTTTTATTTTATAAACATAAACTGTTTAACATTTATTCGATAGATGAAAAAGTTTAAACGTATCTATGCCTATTTTGATAAACTTGTGCACAAATAAACAAATTTACTAGAAATACCTGTTGCCTAATTTCGAAACGGTCTTTTTTATATTTATTTATTTAGTAAAGAACATAAAGTTGTGGAGGTTCCGCGACTCAAGCTAAATATTATCGTGATAATAGACTTATTGTCGAGTAATTCTTATTGTCATTATAACTGAAGAACAAATCGAAGTAAATAAGAACATGTTGAAGTTTTTCGTACATTATTTAAGAGATTACTTACAACGAACTGCTGCTGATGCTACTGCCGCTAGGTTCAAAAAAGTTTGCGCTGTCTTTTTGACGACTATTACAGCTTTATTTCAACTGGCTCACGAATCCGGTGATACGTGAGCTCTTCAATGAACTGTTTTGTTTATCGCGTCTGTTGCTATCAATATTGTAACTGACACGTATGTCGCTTAATTTATCACGAGTGAAGCCGCTTCGAGTACGTTTATTATTAATAATATACTTTTCTACTAACGTAAAACTTATACCGTGATGAAAGAAAACTTTTCAATTACTTAAAATTGTAATAAACAAAAGCTCTCTATAACGAGCGACACATTTACCGAAATTTGGTATTTCATTAATATAGGTTTTATCAGTTTTCTCTGTAATATTACCAAAAAAATCTTAGTCATAAACCTGGAAGACCATGAAGCAGACATAAAAAAATAGGTAATAGATAATTTTACAGCATTTAAATTTAACAGCATGATAACGGAAAGAGCCATCTCTTGTCGAGTAGCTACACTTTATGAAATAATCAATTATTTATGAAAATTGTGCGGTTCCTTAAAAAAAACTACCTGCAATTATTTATAATTATAATTGAACTTTTTTCTTAAAAATATGGATTGCGAGCGATACTAAAAAATATTTATAATTTTACCGCTAGATGGCGTCACAATGATTTACATTATTAATATTAACTAACTGAAAAATAATAATTATTTTCCAAAACAACTGTTCTCAACAAACCTATTACTATGTTAATATATATAATAACCTAATAATATGGCTATTAAATAGAAAGATTATTCGGTATTAATTTTTAATAAAAATAATTCTTTAAATATTTCATCGAGTTACGAAAACCATCAAAGTTAAAAAATGTCCAGGTGAAAATATCACCATACTTATGTAAAACAAAAATTTAACTTTTTAATGAACTCGCTATAATACTAAACTTTAAAATGTTTAGTATTATATTATATTATACCAGATAGAAAAATCAAAAAATATTTTTTATTTTCGACCATTCAATTTATCTAATCTATTGGAAAATATTTGCGGCCTGTGAATATTTACTTTATGTCCATACAAAAATACCATTACACCTTAATGTTTTAAAGATAAAGGCGATAATATACCGCTTCCTAATAGTCTTATTTGAAACTACAATTTTTTTTTAATTGGTTAGAAATTAGAAAAAAAGTTTATAAAAGTCAAAAATACTAAACCATTACTTGCTACCAAGAATGCTCGTTGCATATTTTATTAAACATTAATAATTAAACGTGAATAATACTTTCAAAAGTTAATTTAATGCGGTGCTAATAAGAGAATTAATACAAACGAGATGGCTATCGCGCGACTCGGAGCAAACCGAACGCCCTGTCATTTTTACCATTTTTAAACTTTACAGAAAAAAAAAGAAACAAATGAAGCCGACCGTTTATCTCCAATCGGCACCCTGTTACTCGTTCCACGTGAAGGTTAACACCGATTCATTAAAAAACGACGCTCGTAGACCCCCAAAAGACTGAAAAAAGACGATGAGAACGCCCAAAAAGAATACGTATGGTTACCGAGCGGCGCCTAGCGGGTATTGCGGCGGCGTCTGTGAATGTGAGACATTTACTACTAACGACCGCTTAAGGGCGACTTTAAAAGAAATAAATGAATAACTTTTGTATTTATTTACGCACACAAAGAAAAAAGCTAAAGTTCGAAGTAACAGTTGAAGAGCCAAAGTTTCATCATGAAATTTCTACCAGTAGGCCTGTTAACGGAAAATCTGAAATAAGAAGGCATTTGGTGTACTCAAAATACATACACATAACATGCAAATATGTATTAACAAAATACCTGATAAATTATTTAAATCATGTAAAGTAATTACCTTTATGTAATAAAGAACAAAGTTAATAAAAATAGAAAAAGGAAATGTAAATTAATAATGCCTTACATTTCAGTTTACACTTATAAACTTTTAAATGTTTTAGTTAATGTACACTGATGAAATTAATTTAATAAAGTATTAATAAATTATAAAAAAAACTGATATATATAAAGTGATTGTTATTGCCATGTTATAAAATATTCAGACAATATTTTTGATTAAACACACGAGTAAAAATTTGAAATAATTTTGAAATAGAGTATGCACCCGACCCGTGCCCCGCGACGTTTAAAAGGCACGTTTAGATGTCGGGCTTGATATTTGGCGGGCATCGTGTGGTTTTGTTGATCGTGGGTGCTCTCCCGTGCCTAATTTATAAGCGTCGACTCTGACACGGTCCGCTATTCCGTATTCATGTCTACATGAATGTGTTAAGACCATGAGTGTAGCAATTTTTTTTTCTTTCAAAATACGAATTCAGTTGTGAACAAAATTTTACACGGATAACCATTTTTCTACTTTCATAAAGTTATCGTTGGAAATATCAATAACATTTCGAATGAATTACCTTATCTTTTAAAGAATAATCGATTTCAAATGATTATACAACGATTTTCCTAGTTAGAAACGAATATTTTATGTTTTAGATCTTGGTGTTAACAACTTTTCATTCTCCTTAATACGTTGATAGAAAGAAGTCAAAGAAATGCGACACATTATAACTTCTATTTTGTGAGCTACGCTACGCCTACACATGTAGATACATATGTACATACTTTCATCAGGTAACTTCTATTTCAAAAGACTGAAACTAAGTACTTTGTTCCGAATTAGAATCTTGATGTCGACATTCCACGAGCTTTAACTTAATAAAATATAACTAAAAACTATAAACAAAAAAAAATAGATACAAAAATATTTCTTTGCCACCCTTGAATAAAGTAACCAGAGCACATAATACTTTTTTTACTTATTTTAAGTTTGTTCGATTTCTCAAACATCAACAGATAAAAAAATATCAGTAAAATTAAATAATTATTTGTACATCATGTATTATGAAAGTAACCTTAAATTTATATTTAATAGCAAATTGAAAGTATTTACGTTTAAATGAAAATATTAAAATAGATCTTAATATGCAGATATTATTTAGAAGGTTAACATCGCATGAAGAGAGTAATGGATATTTTAAATGAAAGGTTTACATAAAATAGTTGACTATCATGAACACAAAGACTATTAAAAGTTGAGTTTTCCGATTTCGCATCATAAGATCAAATAGGTGTAATCAAAGTTCCCATCACTACGAACGTGCCAATTAACAACTCATAACATATGAAATGCCGTTTGTTCTCATTTTTTGTACAATCATTACATCCTCATAACGTCAGTAAATGCATTCAGCGGGCACTGGCGTAAGTTAAAATGACATCGCCGCGTTTATCATTAGAATCAATTATTTCCCCATTTACTTCTTTGAATACCTTTCGAGCCCTCAATGTTGGCAATTTTGCAAGACATATGATCACTTTTTATGCGTTATTATGAAAATCTGCCTCGCACTTACGCGCCTATGTTGAATGCTTAATTTTATGCACTTTAAAATGATCATAAAACACCGTAGACGGTTATTCAAAGAATCGGTTACATGTTATGCTTGTGTGCGATATAGTCGAATTTCTATTAATTTTTATCTTTGGATTTCTTACCGCCTACTTTTCTTTTATATCGCCGCTCTGAGACAAAGTATGAACACTTTGTTGCGGCTCTTAGTTCGATTTATTAGGGATACAAATGACTTCTTTGAGCTCTCTGATTTTGGCCTTATTACGTTTTGGTAATAACTGTCTATTTTATACGACGTATCACTTACAATTTTACGTCTTAAGCGTAAGTTAAACACTTACGGTTAAAAAGTTAATATAGAAATAAGTGTAACGTTCTGTTACATATAACTATTCAGTCGAAACATTGCGTGAAATTACACAGTATAATATATGTGTAAGTACATATAACATATTGTGTATATATAGTACTTGAAATATATTTACTTAAAATGGAATTTTATAGATAAAGGTTCGATTACGTATGACGTATTGTATGAAAAGAACATTTGAGGAGGGTTACTTATGCAGTACTTTCCGATTAAAAATATGTATTCTAGGTAACACATACACAAAAACTAATACGTAAATTAACCTTTGTTTGGTATCTGTAGTATCTAATTAGAGTTATAATAAGAAAAACAATAACAGCCGAAGTATTCGCATTAAGAACAAAAGGATCGATCTAAATGAGATGGAAATACTCATTTTAATACGACACCTACGTCCAAAGGCGCGGGGCGAAATTGGAGAGAATGCTGCAATTAGGGCATATTATAGACGGCATCTGCGCATCCTGTCTACAGGATACGCGTAGGCATTGATCTAAAGCATAGCTCTACGATGTCTCATCGAAACGAATAAAATTTCTTTATTCCATTAAGTCGTTACCTGTTGTTTTGGTTTTTGCTATTCCACGACTCACATGCGCGACAATTTATTAACACATAACGTTATTGTATATTGTAGTAATAAAACAAAATGGAGATAATTTCTTGTTGGATCATTCATACTGATTCTAATTGGATGGCATTATGATTTCAATGATGAAGCTAAACTTTATGTAATGATAAGCTGACAAGACGAACATCGTATCGCTAAACAGTTAATGAAGTCGTTTTACTTTTTTACTGAAGTTAATTTGTTAAGTGGTGAACCACTCTTAATTTCCAAATAATTTCTCATTATATTAAAACGTAACGTTCATAAAAAATTCTTAAATTAAAATTTTGCAATAACGCCACTCAGTCGTCATTTATGAAACTGAACATAGTATACTTAATCCCATAGGAATGGTTACTTTTTCCTAGTAAAATCAGGAAAAGGTATCCCAAATTGAATCCAAGCGCAGTCCTATTCATATATTTTGCTACTTATAAAATAATTAAGTATGAGCAAAATCTTTTTACCCGCTATCCTGCATGAAAGACTTTTCCGATACAAAAATTACCTTAACGTTAATCTATCAAATAAGTTGCCTATTAGCCAATATTCGTGTAAATCAATTAAGTAGTTTTCTTTATTAACTATCAAAGCAACAAACAGACAGGCAATAGATCCAAAAAATATATATCGCTTCTATATTCTTAAGATAAGTGTATTCCAGATAATATTTTCAAAAAATATTCAATGTTCATATTCGGCTAAGTTATTGATTTATTATATGTATAGATTTGAATAATTCTTGAACTAAACTACAGGTCCTAATGACGAAGTGAATACGGAGTACCTTCAGTTTTTCATAATTAATACATTCCTGCATGGGGCGGACTCAAGAAAAATAATAATTAAATACTAAAGGTGTTAACTAGACAGCAAGAGATCTATCACAGTCGTCAAGTGACCATGATTGTTGTATAGGTCTGGATGGACTTTGGGTAATAAACATAATAGTTAAAATATTCGCGATAAAATTTGTACAAATTAGTTTTATTAAATGCAACAGCCCGTAATTACATGAAAAAAATCATATAATTTATAACTAACTACCAGGTAGTAAGTTAATTTACGGATGTTGGATTAAATATCGACAGTTGTATTTATGTAGTTACTACTAACATTATGAGATTTTTCTAAAACGTCCGCGTAGCAAAGATCACAGTATTACAAAACATGTAAAATGATTTCAATACAAGAACGGATTCACTGACGCCTAGCACAAACATTGCGGTCTGTGATAAAGCAAATTTATAAGTTGTAACACTGGTCGCATATACCGCGCTTTTCGAGTTGAAAAAAAAAATAGATCGTGTCAATTATTGGCACATGACATCATCGTGAATTTGTGTCAAGTTACATTTGCATAAGCGTCGCACGTATCTAACGCCCCTTGAGCGACGAACTGGGTGGACGGGTCGGTGACCGAATTCGCGACATTAAAATGGCGATCGCGAATGTGAAAGTGTTTAGGTATTAATTACTATTTGCACAGTTCGTAACGAGAAACAACAAAAATAATAACAATGTCAATAGGTCACGAGTGGGCGCCTCGCTATCACACGTCGTTATCCGTCCGTGACCTCTTAGATTAACCTTAAATGATATTATTTGTAAGTTAATCAATACATTACGTAGGTATGGTGAAATATTCATTTGTGCTTTAAGATAAATAATTTAGGCCGTTGTAAAACTATTGTAGTTACCATTTGAAAAAAGCTTAAAGAATGATAAATAAATTTTATGTAATAATGATATCACCAAAAGTTAGTCTAAATACGCTTAAACTATTAACTTGTTATAGATGATGGTTCACGACTAATTCGAACTCGTAATCTTAGTGTCACTACCGATACAAGAAAAATCGCATTATTACTGCTTAATTTGAAATACATTATTTCACATTCAATTAATAAATTAGTAAATAAATATCCCTAAGTATATTAAATCTTCGCTGTGTGTATTTCTGCGAAGAATTTTAATATACAGTTAGATGTTATCGCCATTGATGATTTGTAGTTCTTAATATAATAGGCTAAAAGGAAAATGTCGAAACTACTACTTTTTTTATTACCAATAAACATTAGACCATAACACTAAATTCCTTTTTGTTGTTATGATCTTCAACACGATTTTAGTTGTCACTTGTAAGACGCAGTTGAAGCTAAGTCAATTATATAGATTTAAATTAGTGTTTAATAGTTAAATTGATAGATTAAATGACTAACACCGGATCGCGTACGGCAGGCATGACCAGAGCTTAGCCTTGAAGACAGTTCGCTGCCACACGGCCTCTCGTTTTAATAAAAAATAACCCTCAAATATAATAACCGCCGGCTAATCTTTGATGTGTGCTTGCTCGCAAATCACATATCCAACTGAGATTAACATCCATTATTTTGCATATTATTGACATTTACTACCACACCGCTTTATTTATTTATGTCCAGAGTTATTTGGGAAGTTATTTTTTCAAGTTGTCCACATAAAAATGCTGGTAGGAAACAAAACGAACTTAATATTTATGGCTGGGACGATGTGTGTCAATTCGAAATTTATATTGTTGAGAGCTGATTTAGCTTTGGATACTTTACGTTTGATATATGTTCTTTGTGACAGACCCAAAGTATCATATACGGATAATGAGGCATTACTCGAGTAATGCGAAGATGGTTATAATAAGGAATGCTAAGATACGAGTATAAGCATTTAAATGAATTCGTGGCTGGGAGTAATGTTGCTTTGTTAATTGCTCATGTAGTTTACACATTTAAATAGATTTGATTGCTGTTAGCGTAACAAGAATACTACCTATGGATAAAATCAAGAGATAAAATGATAATTAAATCGAATTTCTTCGTTCTTGTACAATTTCTTATTTTAATATGTATCGTTATTCACTGCCGCACCTGAAGAAATCTGAATTCCTAAATCTATACTGAAAAAAGGACCTTAAAAACTTTATTTGCTATTTGAATTACTGTTAAACTAGTATATCACATTTGATACAAATTTTCGCTTTTCATAATTTTTTAATAAGTTTCCATAAGATAAAAAAAATATATATAATCAAAATTTAGCATATATGTAAATACATTTTACCTTTTCTAAATTATTACTATATCCATATATGAAATGAAGAAGCTGGTCGAGTAGGACATTTACTCATTGCTTAAATTATAGATTAATTATTAGTTAAACGTTACGTCAACAGATGGTACTTTAGCAAAAACAAAATAATTACAGCATAACGATATCTACATAACGTGTATTTACATACTAAAAGTGTATAAAAATTGGATAAACATATTAAACCATATCCCCGATCCGTAACATTAAAACAAAACGTCATCCTTCGTTAGATCTTTATCTCTCAAGTTCCGTTTGCCCTCCGACCCGTTACCTTTACCGTTAATTATCGAATTTTTATTCGAATACAGTAACGGTCACACCATTCTTGTGACTGTTAAAATGTGACGCATCGCGACCGAAACGATTCAGTCCTTCGATGCATCGATGTATTGCACTACACTTAAATTCTTACATTAGTCCACAAAGGTTACTCTGGCCTGTATAGTATATGATATTTATACATACCTAGTTTTCATTCTACAATATTTATTTCTGTATTTAAATATGGAAAAGATAATAGTCGGAGAACGCGGAATTTGAAGCCATTGGACGGTTCATTATAATTATTGGAAATTCTATGAATATATCCATGCCGGAGGTTCTTCTATCTTATTTATTGTAACTCGCCAACAAATGTTGCTATAGTATTTCTTTTTTCTATTTGTCTCTACTAAAATGAAAATTGGTTTTACAGGATTTAAACAAAATTTATATATATATCGCAATTCAAATTATTACGTTATTTTGTATAAGTATGAACTCGTGTTTTTTATATCGGTTAGGGCTAATACTTAGCATCGATTCCACCTGATATTTAGTGATTATGAGGCCGTAGATGATAAAGCGTGTTCTAGAGTACATTTGGCTGTCACGTGTACGACTGCGGGAACACAGCAATGCTGTTATGGCGGCAGATTGACATTGAGTGGTATTAGACGGGTTCGAAAAACCCTACCCCCATCCAAATTCCACTACTCCTGCGGCTAGGGTTCTACATATAAGTAATGACAATGAAATAAAAACTAGTTTCCTAAGTTATTTAATGGGACATGGAACTATAAAATCATTATAATTAAAAGTATTGATTATCGAACTTTCTTATTCGACTCTGCAAAAACAATAACTCAATCGACATGTAGAATGGTTTTTGAGTAATGACAAAATTAAGATAAATCGGATACTAATGCCCTTTAAACCGCACTTTTCAATTACACGCGATGAAAAAAAAAATGAGATTTTTAAGTATGATTCGCGCTGATGATGCGACGGTATAAATGGGCATAGTCGTTATACGGGGTGTCTCAGAACGTTCCGCGTACCGTTACATCGTCAACGCTTGCATCATTCTCGCTAATCGAAAATTCTCAGCGTGTTATCTGAAATTTCAATCCACACCCAACAATGAATCATGTAAACCAAAATAAGCCGCCAGTAATCGAACATTACTTGCACGCTTCTGACTCTGTACAAAGAAAGTACTTTTACTTTTTTATTGCATGCGATTTTTCTCACGCCAACCGTTTTACTGACTCATCTCCATCCGACTAAATTTGATCGTTTGGTTAGGCCCTTTAATTATGGCGCTACAACTGCTGTGCTTTGGTAAATTTTCGTTAGCGAATTTCAAATTTAAATTAATTATCTGAACTTTATCTTTATTTGATCTCGCCCACTTATGTTGTTAAATATTGATTGGTAAACATTTCACAAAGTTGAGCTGAACCGTGACTGTTTACTAAAGGCTGTGACTGGATAAAACAGTTACATCTGAAGTAATACTAATAGTGAAGTCAAGAATGGCAATAATCTATTTTTATTTATTTACGTTGGGAAAATCCCTTAGCATATTTATCCTTGCGAGGTCAAGGACAAGACATGTCAGAATAGCACCTACTTATAGCTCCCCGATGTCGCCTCTTCCGCGCTTTATTGCAGTGTTACGAGAACACTCTTGCATACATTCTCGACCCCGTCATCATTTAGTAACCAGTAAAATAATTGTGTTGAAGAAAGTCAAAGAAATAGAAAACCTTTTTTTGTTATTGTACTACTCACTGAAGCTTTAATTTTATACGCAACATAAACATGTTTCACTTCTAAAATTTTTCAACTAAAGTAGATGAAAAGAATCTTTTATTAGATATATAATACTTTCTATAATATTAGTATAATAATAATAAAAAAGAATAAAAGATAAAAAATACCGAATTATTATACGAATTCGGTAACGACATAGATTAAAAATACTTATGGCGATAAAGTATAAGGATATAAAAATCCTTGACCGATCTCTAATGTGATACTTCCTGTAAGTATTCTATTAATAGTACCTTCAGATATTATCTTCAAAGACAATGTGTACTTCCAACAGTTTCCCGATGACCTCATGCTTAGACCTCTATTGACATTATTTTTACTTAAAATCACATAATCTGGTTTTCAGAATCATACATGATATTATAAGTTCTTGCTTTGTAAATAAATCATCGCCTTAATTGTCTTCGCCAATACTCCTTTAATTTGATTTTATACTCGATGTGTCTTAAACATAGTAAATAATACATAAATCAATATATATAAAGAAATAGTATGCACAACTTTCTTACTGCATATAACACGTAAATACACAAATGACTTTTATAATCTGTGACTATGAATCATGACCACATACCCACCGCGGCAACAACATGTGAACAATGCTTCTTAATAAAAAGCACATATAATTTACCTTACACCTTCACAACATCTACATTCAACGACGATAAGATTAAAATATTAAGTTTTCAGAGATCTTAATGGGTGGTGGAACATTGTGATATTTCTTACTGCTTTCTGCGATAGTGCGTACAATAGACAAACACTCCTCGCTTGTAGCGACGTCCATAACTATTAGGGCTGTCACTACTGTTAACGAATAAAAAAGTATTAAAAAAATTGTAATATATATTAAGTGAAAATGTATTATAATTTACCTTTTAGCGTTTAACAATACCACGTAGTCGTGAATCAAAGTGATATAAAAAAGAATATCGTCGCAGTGCTGTCGTCGTCTAAACCGACTATTCCGCCGAGTGTCGATAATGCAATTCCGAGCTACTTTAAATAAATATAAACGTCCGATAATGTCTGCGAAGAAAG